>JAJEJH010000063.1:798107-969744 GCA_026122585.1 Anacardium occidentale | reverse complement strand
TATTATTATTTTATTAAAATTACTAAATTACCTTTTTAAAAATTAAAAATTTATAATAAAAATATTAAATAATTTTTAAATAATATAAAATATTAAAAAAATTTTAAAAAATTTGGAAATTCAAAAACCCAGCAGCCACCGCTGTCGGCACCGACAGCGGTGGCGGCCCATAATAGAACTAGGTGGCCATTTCCGATCACCTGGTTCCAGGGGAGGCCAAATTTGGCCTCCCCGTTCGGTGGAGGCAGCCAAATCGGCCGCCTCTAGTTTTGGAGGAGGCGGCCAGATCTGGCCGCCTCCGCCCGAAATAAAGGCTGGAAACGGCCAGTGGGGCCAAGGCCGGCCCTTTACGGTCGTTTCCGACCTTTATTTCGCCCGGAGGAGGCCAGATCTGGCCGCCTCCTCCGAAACTGGAGGCGGCCGATTTGACCTCCCCTGAAACCAGGTGGCCGGAAATGGCCACCTGATTCTATTATGGACCGCCACCGCCGCCAGTGTTGACGGCGGTGGCTGTTGGGTTTTTGAATTTCCAAAATTTTTTTAATATTTTATATTATTTAAAAATTATTTTATATTTTTATTATAAATTTTTAATTTTGAAAAGGGTAATTTAATAATTTTAATAAAAAAATAGATAATGGGTGGGACTTTGGGCTTTTAAACTTAAGCGGGTGGGAATTTGTCCCAGCCTCAAACTATGGGTGGGAAAATGTGCTTTGGCCTTTTCTTTTTCCTGTTAGCAGATTAAGAGCATAAAAGGTTAAACATTTATTGGGTCCAGTTCAGTGGCTACTGGCCTGTCGATATGCATTGTTGACTAATCCCATTGGCTCTCTGTGAAGTCTGACTGCAAATTACACAGCTCCTATGTTCAAATCAGAAGCCACACTGCTTCTACTTTGCATAAATTAGTGAAGAAACACGATTTTTTTATTTATTTATTAATACTTGTAGGAGGAAATGTAATTATTTTTCTTGGGCTTTATTGTGAAGCATTTAGTTCTTAATCTCTAATTTTAAGTTGCTTGAACCTGGAAATTAATTGGGTTGAGGTCGGATCTGCCATACAGATATAAACGAGCCAACACACAAGTCACAGAGAAGCTATGGGGGAAGATGATGCTAACACAAAAAATGGAACTTCGAGCAAATTTGAGCTGGAAGATGACAATTTTACGAAGGATGGGACCGTAGATTGCAGGGGAAATCCAGCTAACAAGAAGAAAACTGGAACCTGGAAGGCCTGCCCCTTCATATTAGGTATTTTTTATTTTTATGTATGGTATTGGATCTGGTTGTGGAATATGGTAACAAGTTTTAGCTTTCGATTGACAGGAAATGAGTGTGCTGAAAGATTGGCATACTATGGGATGGGAACCAATCTGGTGCTTTACTTCAAGCATCGTCTAAACCTGAGCAGTGCTAATGCTACTAAAACCAATTCGGACTGGGGTGGAACATGCTACATCACACCATTGATTGGGGCATTTCTAGCTGATGCATATCTAGGAAGATTTTGGACTATTGCCATCTTCTCAATCATATATGTTTTTGTAAGTTTTACTCAACTGGAACACTAGCATCCTGCTGCTCATATATTTAAAACTCTTGTTGTTGTTCAACTTTTACTTGAATGAATTTGTTCTTTGATGAATATTTGATGAACTTAATCTTGTCTTAGAATTATGTTTGGTGCATAAGTTCTCCTGAAGTGTTAAAATGAGCTTTAGTAGCAAGTCATCGTTGGTAAACAATGGAAGTTTTAAATTCACAGGGGATGACATTCCTAACAATGACTGCGTCAGTACCGGGCCTGAAGCCAACATGTGATACATACGGTAATTGCCATGCTACAGAAGCACAAAAGGCGGCGTGCTATGTGGCACTCTACCTGATAGCACTTGGCACTGGAGGGATTAAGCCTTGTGTCTCATCATTTGGAGCAGATCAGTTTGATGATGCTGATGAGGTTGAGAAGAAGCACAAGGCTTCTTTCTTCAACTGGTTTTATTTTTCAATCAATATTGGTGCTCTTGTTGCTTCTTCCTTGCTTGTCTGGATACAAGAGAATGTGGGTTGGGGTTTGGGTTTCGGCATTCCAGCAGCAGCCATGGCAATTGCTGTTATAACTTTCTTTTCAGGTAGTCGATTGTACAGGAAGCAAAAACCTGGCGGCAGCCCTTTCACTCGTATCTGTCAGGTGGTGGTGGCTTCCATAAGAAAATACCAAGTTGAAATTCCGGCTGATAAGTCTCTTTTATATGAGACTACTGATGCAGAGTCCAATATCACTGGAAGCCGCAAGCTCGATCACACGAAACATTTTAGGTTTGCTCCTGGACTGATTGCATATCTCAAACAGTTGAATAGACTAGAAGCAGATGCTGGTTGCTGTCGTTTGTCTTTTTAAAATGTACCTAGTGGTGATCTAATCCTGCGTAAAAGAACCTAACAAAATTAAATTTTTGCCCGTTATGAATTTCAGATTCTTTGACAAGGCAGCAGTGGACATACAATCAGACCACGTTAAGGGTTCAGTAAGCTCATGGAAACTCTGCACAGTGACCCAGGTTGAGGAGCTAAAAGCTATCATAAGATTGCTTCCTGTATGGGCCACTGGTATTATCTTTTCTACTGTGTACAGTCAGATGAGCAATTTATTTACTTTGCAAGGTGACACGATGAATACATATGTTGGAAATTCCAGCTTCCAGATCCCAGCTGCATCACTATCCATCTTTGACACTCTCAGTGTCATCTTTTGGGTTCCAATCTATGACCGAATCATTGTGCCAGTCACAAGAAAATTCACAGGTCACAAGAA
Organism: Anacardium occidentale; assembly: GCA_026122585.1. NCBI lineage: Eukaryota > Viridiplantae > Streptophyta > Magnoliopsida > Sapindales > Anacardiaceae > Anacardium > Anacardium occidentale. The sequence goes on along the minus strand of JAJEJH010000063.1, from coordinate 966,920 downwards.
TGGCATAACTCAACTGCAACGGATGGGAACTGGCCTCTTTATATCTATATTTGCTATGGTTTCAGCTGCAGTTCTAGAGTCCATAAGACTTCGGATGGTGAGAAGGCATAACTACTATGAGCTTGACGAAGTGCCAATGTCAATATTCTGGCAAGTTCCGCAATATTTCCTCATAGGGTGTGCAGAAGTTTTCACATTCATCGGGCAGTTAGAATTTTTCTATGAACAAGCTCCTGATGCCATGAGGAGTTTATGCTCTGCTCTCGCACTCACCACAGTCGCACTTGGGAGTTACTTGAGCTCATTGCTTGTAACTATAGTTACTGCTATAACTGCTAGGAATGGGAAGTATGGATGGATACCAGATAACTTGAATTATGGTCACATTGATTACTTCTTCTGGCTCTTGGCAGTGCTGAGTGTATTAAACCTAGGGATTTTTCTTCTTGTGTCAAAGTGGTACACATATAAAAGGCCAGTGGGTACTCTTCGTTGATAGTATATCAACTTCCACTCCATAGTTAGAAATTGTAAATACGTTTCTGTCTGCTTTAAAAATCTGCTGCAGAGAAAGCAATCTCTTTAAATTGGTGTCTTTGAATGGTGTAACAAAAATAAAGCGTATGTTATAAATTAAAGAAAACCCATTATCCTATTGTGTATTGATGAATATCAAGGCTTGATGGAGAATATTCAAGCAGACTGACTACTGAACTGCAAGAGTTAACAAATCCACATTGATTTTATTATTGATTTTATTTTATCCTTCACTTTCTGCTCAAAAGAAATCTGTGTCTGCTTCTAACTACAGAAGAGACAATAAGAAAAAATCTCTCTTTAATCTGTGTGAACACATGGTCAAGTTTCTTCTGTAATTGTTGTACATTTGGAACTCGGAGATCCAGTACAAAAGCTCCAAAGGGATGACATCATTCATGTTTGTCCAATAAACAAAACAAGATAGCAGAAGATACCTTCTAACCTTAATTTATGCAGAAATCACTTAGCGTGATATGGCCCAAACTAGTCATTGTGACAAAGTAATGAAGCTTAATTCAAAATCTCTATGTAGATATTGGGGATAAGCAGCTTAGATTGAGGTAAGCAATCTCTGTCTCAGGTATCTAGCAAAAGCTATTTTCATTCAAAAATTTGGTAGAAGGCCATTCTTACTTTCAGGTAATTGAATTTTAGAAGAAGCATTCGAAGTTGCCCGCACCTTCTAGCTCACATATATTTTCTACTTTCTTCAACAACATTCAGTGCATTACGAGAATTGTTCATTTGGATCTTAATGCGGTTTTATCTTTAGCTTTTCGCTCTAATGAGGTTGAAATTGTTTGCTGGCCCAGGATTGTGACTTTTTGTTAATTGCAAAAGGTTACTATTCTTATCTACCTAAGCATTCCATTCCCTATCTCTTTTTCTTTGCTGTTATTAGTCAAACTCTTTAAGCAACTCATCTCCTTGTTCTTTTACTTTTTTCCACGTTGAAGATTACTTTCGGATCTAATTTTTGTGGCTGTGAATCTATATTGTTAAATGGCATACTGAATTATGATGACTGTTGTCTGCGCTTTTCGTAGTTGACCAAGATCTGCATCTTGCCTTCACATAATTTTTCTTTGAAACAAACTGATTAATGGATGCATCGCATAAACTTGGTGAAGGATCAGGTTAGATGATTTCCAGTCTTTCATAATCAGTTCTTAAAGTGTTCGAGTGGGTCGTCTCTTTGAAAGTCTTATTTTTGAACTTAAATTTTGTAGGAAATGTTTTTCCATGTCATGGTTATGGCTTATGTTAATTCCTTCCAATTCAGTTTAGTTCATGATCATATACATCTTCTTGACTTGTATAGATAAACTTCAGGATTTACATTAGATTGGGTTTCTTGGTTCGGATTCTTGATATCCAGATATATGGTTGCCCTTGGAGCAGGAAAAGAAGCCTTATTCTGAATTTCTGGACATTTTGTTTCCTCAATTTTGTCAAGCAAAACTGTGCAAACTGTGTGCTTTAATGACAGCAACGATTTTTTGCAGTCGCATCCGTAACAGAAACTTCATGACATGATCATCTTCCTGAAAACAATAGTAGACTTACAGTTCTTTCTTTAGTGTACTAATGGTGCATCATCAAGTTTTGCAGCTTCAGATTAGATCCCAGAAAAAGCATAAGCAACAGACAAAAGCTAATTTAAAAGCCATGGAAAATGAAAATACTTACACGAAGGACGGGACAGTAGACTACCATGGAAATCCGGCTAACAAGAAGGAAACGGGAACTTGGAAGGCCTGCCCCTACATTCTAGGTATATGTACAGTGCTTACTTATAACAGAGACTGCTGAATATGATGATGAGAATTAAGATGTTCATAAGTTTTGGCATTAATCAACAGGAACTGAGTGTTGTGAAAGATTGGCATACTATGGAATGAGCACCAACCTTGTACTTTATTTCAAGCATCGTTTAGGCCAGCATAACACGACTGCTGCTAATAATGTCTCAAATTGGGGTGGAACATGCTACATCACGCCACTAATTGGAGCATTTCTAGCTGATGCTTATCTAGGAAGATATTGGACGATTGCCTGCTTCTCGAGCATTTATGTTACTGTATGTTTAATTCATGTGGTGAAGTTATGGCTGTGTTTCATAATGACTTATGGGGATCTAAGGACATGCTTTTTCACTGTCTTCAATGTCTAAATACTGTATGTTTCATTTTCACATAGGGAATGACTCTGTTGACAATTTCGGCATCTGTTCCTGGTCTCAAGCCAACTTGTTATGCAAAAGACAAGTGTCATGCAACAGATGCACAAAGCGCAGTGTGCTTCACCGCACTTTACCTGATAGCTCTTGGCACAGGGGGCATTAAGCCCTGTGTCTCATCATACGGGGCTGATCAATTTGATGATGATGATGAGTCTGAGAAGAAGAGCAAGAGTTCTTTTTTCAATTGGTTCTACTTCTCTATCAACGTGGGTGCTCTTATTGCAGGTTCTTTACTGGTATATATACAAGATAATGTAAGCTGGGGATGGGGTTTCGGCATTCCGGCAGTGACCATGGCAATAGCATTACTGAGCTTCTTTTCAGGAACTCGGCTTTACAGGAACCAAAAACCCGGAGGCAGCCCTGTCACTCGCATCTGCCAGGTTGTGGTGGCATCATTTAGGAATTACCGAGTTAAAGTTCCTGACGACAAGTCTTTCTTGTACGAGACTGCAGATGCAGAATCCGATATCAAAGGCAGCCGCAAGCTTGATCACACAAATGATCTTAGGTTAGTAAATATTTATTCAGCATGCATTTGCGTCCAAATATGTTCAAATGGAACAATTACGGTTTCCATATTCAAATTATTATTCCTTGTTTCAGTTACCCTTTTACTGTTTTGATCTGCAGGTTCTTCGATAAGGCAGCAGTGGAAACACAATCTGATGATGCCAAGGGTACAAACAAGAACAACCCATGGAAACTCTGCACTGTGACTCAAGTTGAGGAGCTAAAAGCTATCATACGTTTGCTTCCAATATGGGCCACTGGCATCATCATCTCAACAGTGTATAATCAGATGGGAACTTTATTTGTATTGCAGGGTGCAGCTATGGATACTCGTGTTGGCTCCTCTAAATTCAAGATCCCACCAGCTTCTCTCTCCATCTTTGACACCCTCAGTGTCATCTTTTGGGTCCCAGTATATGATAGAATCATTGTCCCAGTTACCAGAAAAGTCACCGGTCACAAAAATGGTCTAACTCAGCTGCAGCGGATGGGCATTGGCCTCTTTATATCCATACTTGCCATGGTAGCAGCAGCAACATTAGAAATAGAGAGACTTAAGATTGTGAGGAGGCACAACTATTACGAGCTTGAGGAAGTTCCAATTTCAATATTTTGGCAAGTTCCACAGTATTTCATCATAGGATGTGCCGAAGTTTTCACATTCATTGGACAACTAGAGTTCTTCTATGAACAGGCCCCAGATGCCATGAGAAGCCTGAGCTCAGCTCTCTCTTTGACAACTAATGCACTGGGGAACTACTTGAGTTCTCTGCTTGTAACAATTGTGACCCATATAAGTACCAGAAATGGAAAGCTTGGATGGATACCAGATAATCTGAACTATGGCCACCTCGATTACTTCTTCTGGGTATTGGCAGTGCTAAGCGTGCTAAATTTAGGTGCATTTCTCTTGGTTGCAAGGTGGTATACATATAAAAGGCCAGTGGGAACTCTGCGTTGATCAAATATCCAAGCTTCAACAATAGTTATTGAAACAGAAATTGTATGTATGTTCTTAAAGATTATATTACTTGGTATGAATAAGTTCAACAAGATCAGAAACTGGGCCCAATCAATTTCATCAAATTCTATTTATATCAAGATCATAAACACCAAAATTGTTTATTTAATTCATAATTTATATTGCCCGAACTTCATTATATATAACTGGGGATTGAATATTAATTTATTTTTGTTTTGTTTACAATTAAGATATTAATAGTTCTTCTATTGAATAAGGGTTTATACCTACTGTCCCAAAACTGCTATCTGCAAGGATAGCGGCCCAAATCTTCATCAACTCCCTATCACATTACATACTGAAATTGTTAAAGCCTTTGGGCTGAATTTTGCCACAATCCTCTAACTAGTCGTCGGGCAACAAATTTGATCAAGAAGCCTAAACAGATAAAACCCAGAACCCAACAATCTCGAAAATGTTAGATGAATTGTCTGCATCAAGAACTGTGAAATTTGTTTCAGGTTGTCCATTGCTAAAATCATTCGATGCGAACAAGTGTTCGAAGAAAATAGGCTTATGCAGAGAAGACTACTACTTCTGGAAGTAAGTTGGCAAGGCTTTACTTTGCACCTACAAGAAATTTGGTGTTGCGTGGGTCTACAACGAGACTTCACCGCTGGGTTGGTGGGCGTTTAAGCCTAGACCGAAGGAAGAGAAAGAGCTCACCCATCTATACGATGGAGGAGTTTATAAGAAAGAGTGGTATGATTGGGTCTGTTTTTGGAGCAAAAGGAAATATTGTATCGGGATGAGAAGTAAATAACTATCACTCTCAGCTGATAATGAACTGTAAATCTGGCACTGTAGATTTGAATGAAAATCACCATGTCCAAACTGGGTGCTTTTTATATGCCAACTTGATTCCTTGAAATTGGATATGGTTCTGTCATAGCGAGTTAGGGAAACTCAAGTCACAACTGCTTCTCTTGCCACTTCAGGGAGCAGTGGTTTGCGGAGCTATGGGATCCTATGCAGAAATATCAGTTGAATCGTTTAAGACAAGTGAGAAAATAATTCAGTGGACAAGCAATTATTGGCGAATTGTCCCGGGACATCTTAAAGAATCCAATGCCAGAAACACTGATTACAGCTAGAACTAAACATAAAGCGGTAATAAAGGGAGACTAATCGTGGCAGGCTGTTGCTGAAATTACAGAGTGCCAAGGAAAATAAAGACAGCAGTGCCATGCCATTAATATTTGTTACACTGGGAATTCAATTATTCCAATAATTCAAGCTATAAATAACCTGAAACGCGCACGGCAAGACTTAAATTGCTGAAAATTACGGGCCTGGAAGAATAAAGCTCCTCAGACACTGTATTAGCAGCTTTAATGAGCTGTTGGTCCCATCCGACTTTAGTATCATTATCAATAGGGAGGACCCAACCAAAACCCGTGCATAAAATCCAAACCTTAAAAAGTATGGCTATAAACAAAAATTTAATTTCCTGTCGCTTGTAGCTAGAAATCTGTTATCCTCAAATTCTAAGCCATGATGGAGTACAAAAGGAAAGGAATTGCCGCCAGTAACTATGTATGAGACTGAAGAAATCTGAAAGCAAGGACTCGCTTACCATTGCTCAAAGTTATCATACAAAATCTAATTCTTAAACCTAAACTCCAAGGCTGGCATCACAGCAATTAACTCTTCTGACCATTGAGGACCAACCACAAAGAAACTGATAAGCCCACAAAAGGTAATACTGAAGGAATAAATAGCAAGATGCACTCCCTTCAAGTTTCACAGAAAGATAGAAGACACAGTTTATATAGTTCTTCATACAATAACTACAGCACAATTTACAAACACACGCATCCTTCCATAAACAGCTGTTATTGGTTGGTCTGGAAAGAAATAAGGATTGCTTGGTACAGATTCTGCAACCTGTGAAAACAAAGTGATGAGACATTCATTATCTCAAATCATCAATGAATCAAGCAGATTTCCAGAACTGTAGTTCTGTTGTCATGTTGAGATACAGGATTGCATCAAAAACTATGACTTCTTGTGCATTTAAGCTTGACAATAATGTTTTACTACTTTCCATTACTAGGTCAGCCGCAGTACCAGTACTAATACTACAAGATGCCTCTTTGCATCATACAATTAATTGGATTTCAAAGTTCGAACACATAAACAGCCAAACCTAATGAATAACAAGTTGTAGAAAATTCCAACTGCCTGCCTATGATATGACTGACTACCCAGCAAACAATCTCATACTTCATGGCGGAAAAAAAGCTCCAAAAATCATCAACAATAACAGGAAATTTGAACTGCATCGTTATTACTTGTTAAAGAACATGTTAAACATAAAAAGGGGGACAACATGATGCACTATTTATCTATAAAACAACGAGAAATACGCAGATGCATATCTTTACAACAACCAAATATTCCATTGAAGAACCAACTGTTGCACCTTTACAAGCCATTCATGGTCAAAGATTGCGAAATCTTTACCCTATTTCTTCCAGATTTGCTTCTCCTGTAACTCCTCGCTGGTGTCAAGTAGAACCTTAATAAGCCGTTATCAAGGTGGTTAGGAGAAAACGCACTACTCCGGTTCCTCTGCAGCAGAATCTCGTCTCTTCTCCTCCCACCATTTTCTTTAGCTTCCACACCTATGCCATCCCCTTGCAAAGAGTTCGTAGCACTAACACTATAACTCCGAATAAGCTTCTCACTAACAGTCTCGTTTGGTTCTCCATTCGTAGCTTTTTTAATCTTTTGCCATGTCTCAGCTAATGTTCCATCAACCACACGATGCGCATTCCCTTCATCTCCACATTTACTTTCACTTCTCTTCTGTATTAACCCCCACATATTCCACACATTGCGGCGCCTCAACGACTTATTATAATTAAACCCCTTTTGACCAACACCGCCATCGACAAAACCAACAGTCTTCGAATCAGACGCAACACACTCTGCGCGGTAATCTTTAATCGAATACCAATTCGAATCCCTAAGCTCTTTCTCCGTCACCAACAACTTGGCCCCATGAAACAAACCAACAGTTTCAGGAGAGACCTTAGCATTTGATATTGATTTAACCTCATCAACATCAACGAAGCTCGCTCTTTTACCCGAATTACATCTATCAAAACTCTTCCTTCGCCTATGTCTATTCAAAGACTCTCCATAATAATCTCGTGTCTGCTCAGATCCACCCGGACTATCCTTATCTCCCTCGTTTCCCGAACTACCCTTCTCTTCAACAACCGCCATTGGCGTTATTAATCTCGAATAAGCTTTTCCTATCAAATTACCGTCCCAAGAAGCTCTGGGCTCCTCAAACGAGTACCTCACATTATTATCAAACGATAATCTCGGATTAGTATCGCAAGATCTTCTTCCGAAGTATCCGTACAACCCAATCTCGGACTGAATGTCTGTCTCTGTTGTTGGCCTCTCACTGCCCTTATTGTTATTAGTATTGTCTTCTTCAGTGCTCTGTTTTTTATTCTTTCGTTGCAGTTGTTTCTGCTTCCATTTTAACAACTTCTTGCTAAAAACTGAAGCCGTCTCCCAAAAACCATACCCGTGACTCTTTTTGCGTTCAAGCTCGAGATCTATGAACTCCTTCATTGACTTAAACTCGCCTTCATTTTCATCTTCAAACAACGCATCACAAACTTTAATCTCCTCCTCCTCTTCTTCTTTTAACGCGGGTCCGGCGCTAGTGGGACCGAACATTTTCTTGTTTTTCAATTGGTCGTCCATATTGAAGAGGTTAGAGAGCGTACTGCGGGGTTCAACGTCGCAGGATTTGCGGCGGGGCTCGGAGGCTGATGAGGCTGAGGCGAAGGCGGAGGTTGCATTTGGGTCGGAGGAGCAGAAAGATTTGGTACGGCGAAGGCGAGAGGAGGTGGGAGTGGCGGTGGCGGAGGAATCGATGCTGGAGAGACGTTCGCAGAGACAGGTAGCACAGAAGCCAGTGATGGGCTTGGTAGTGGGGTGGCGCTGGCAGGCGGAGTGACGGTGATGGGATTGTTGCGGTTGGAGCGTCATTGGTGGTGGTGAAGAGTGAGTGGTAGTGGACTCATCCAGGGAGAAGAGAAGAAATAAAATACAAGCGCTCATGAATCAGAAAATAAAAATTAAATTAAAAAAAAAAAAAAACAGAGAACCCTGCTTAAACCTCCCCCAGAGACGGAAATTAATTATGTAATTAAATTATATTACCCTAAAACGTGATTTATTGATTGAATTATTGTTTTTTGAAATAAATGGTTTTAATACGAAAATACCCACAGTTAGGTGAAGCATTTAAAAATATTAACACGTAAATAAATAAATAAATAAATAAATAAACATGAATCATTTATTCATTCATGATTAGAAAAGATCCGTAAAATCTTAAATACAATTATGGTTTAGATTACGTGAAAGCCATGCATTTACGGTGAAATAAATTGTAATTATGGGGGCGTTGTCGTTAATTTGTGAATTATGATCAAAGTTGGTGATGCAATTGAATTGCGACATAAATGAAACTAATAATGAGATTTGTTAAGCGTGTTAAAAGTCATTATTTAACCTTAAAAAAGAATGAAACTTAGCATTGGATGATGATCATAATGCATAATTGAAGTGATGCCCATTTTAAACATAATCATAAGTAAATAAAAGGATTTAAGATAAGTTTTCAAGTTCCTTACCTTACCCTACCCTATAAATAATGAATTCGTAGAAATAAACAAGCCATTTTCATATATAAGCCATAAAGAGCAGAGTGTGCATCCTCCTGGTGTTCAAGGGGCAGCCCAAAAAGCCCAAACATTCAATTTGCTATATGGGTGTCAGCTCCACCAAGGACACAACTATTTTGCCTTGGCCAAAGGACTATTTCCCACCCATAGTTTGAGGCGGGGACAAAGTCTCACCCACTTAAGTTTAAAAGTACAGTATCCCACTCGTAACTTAATTTTAATATTAAAAATAATAAGCGTATAGTAATAATCAGGGGTATTTTTATCTTTTTAATATTAAAATTTTATAAATTAATAAAATAAATTTTATATAAATATAAAATATTAAAAAATTTAAAAAAATTTAAAAAATATTTTAAAATTTAAAAAAAGCCACCACCGCAGGCATCGGTGGCGGTGGCTACCTATAATAAAACTAGGTGGTCATTTTCGACCACTTGGTTCCAGAGAATGCCAGATCTGGCCTCCCAGTTCGATGGAGGCAGCCAGATCGACCGCTTCAAGTTTTGGCGGAGGCCGCCAGATCTAGCCGCCTCTGCTAGAAATAAAGGCCGAAAATGGCCAGTAGGGCCAAGGTCGGCCCTTTACGATCGTTTCCGGCTTCTGGCCGTCTCCTTCAAAACTGGAGGCGGTCGATTTGGTCGTCTCCACCGAAAGGGGAGGCCTTGGAACCAGGTGGCCGGAAATGGCCACCTGGTTCTATTATGGGAGGCGGTGGCTGCTTCAATTTTTTAAATTTAAAAATTTTTTAAATATATATTTTTAATTTTTTTGAAATTTTTTATATTTAAAAATTATTTTATATTTTTATTATAAATTTTTAATTTTTAAAACGATAGTTTAGTCATTTCAATAAAAAATTATAAAAAATTGGGTTACGAGTGGGAGATTGGACTTTTAAACTTAAACGGGTGGAACTTTGTCCCTGCCTCAAACCATGGGTGGGAAATAGTCCTTTGGCCTTTTGCCTTTGGAAACACGGGGCCCCGTTTTGGGTGGCCCTTTATAAATTTATTTTATTTTTTATTTTTTAAATTATTATTATTATATTAAATTATTATTTTAATATTAATATTATTTATTTTTTTACCAAATAATATTTTGATTATTTTATCTAAAATGTTAATAAAATTAAGTAAAAATTAATTAATGAATAAGTATTTAATATTTTAATAGTTTTTATACGAAAATTTGTCATTCAAAAAAACCTTAGTTGGAAAAAAGTCGTATGGCTTATTTTTTTCTTAATTTTCTTTCTTATAAAATAAATTTCAATATTTCATTCTTTTATTACATTTGGACAAACAAAATACATTATGAGTCATTTGAGAAAAAAGTTTCAAAACAATATTTTTTTAATATTTAATTGTTATTAGAGTTATATTCAAATCAAATTGAATTTAAATTAAAGCAAAATTTTATTTAACTCAACTAATAAAAACAAGTTTGAATTTGAGTTGAAGAAATAAATTTTAAAAATATGGACTTAAACTTGAGATTTAATAAGTTAAATTGAATTTTTTTAATAAGTTTATAAACTCTATTTATATGAGATTGTTCAAATAAATTATCAAAAATTTATTAAAACCATAATATTTTAATTAATATTTTTAAATTCCCGAGTTGAGCACCTATTACAATATTAATAAATATAATAATGGTTATTTTGGGTGTATAATTATCAAATGTTAATGGGTGTAAGAGATGACACAATCAACGGTCTTGATTGTTTCTTTAAAACATTTGCGACTTCCGTCCCTCGTATCAAAACATTGTATCATTCCTCCCTTCAAAAATAATGAATATAAATCAATCAGATTTGGTACGACGGCGTAATGAAAGTCAAAAATGGAAAAAGCGAGAGAGTGTTTGGAGCTGAGCAAAGAAGAATCGGAAAGCGTGTCACGACTCACCGTCCGCCCTCACCGAGTCGGAGTGGACCATAGCTTCTACGAATACTTTATTTTGAGAGGCATCCGAATCGACCGAGTGGAGGCTAGCTTCGTCTCCTGTTCTTTCACGATCCCTCCGCGCCTCACCGTAAGCCACCCAAAATAAAACCCTAGAAAAAGGGTAGTAATTTCGTATAATTAATTGTAGACTGCTTAATTTCAATTATAATTATGGCAGGATAAGAATGGTAATTTGGCTAATGGTGCGATTGCGAATCTCGTTGATGAACTTGGTGGAGCCGTTGTCCACGTGGATGGTCTTCCCATGAAAGTTTCGGTTGACATGTCAATCTCGTTTCTTTCTACTGCTAAAGTGAATGTAAGCCAGCCAGCTTAATCGCGCATATTTTAGTTGATATTTATGCTTACTGTAATTGGTCATGGAGTTGTGTATATTCTAGTTGCTCCTCTTGAATTGAAAACCCACTGGTTTGCTGTTCTGCAACAATAATCTCACTAGGAACTTGAGCTTTGGTGAAATGGTAATTGCAAATTTGAGCTCTTTATCTTATTTTTTTTTGTAAATTTAACTTAAATGTAACAAGTGTTATGATAGCGAATAGCTTGATTTGACCCAGGGCTGATACTAGTGGTAAACACAGGGGGTTAGGGTTCAAACTGTGATGAAGTTAATAAACTTTGATTTACTCTGTCCGGATAGAAAAGGTTTGATCTTGATATGGTATCATTTTGATTACCCTTGGAGAAATTCATTAGTATCCCTGTAGGCTTATGCCTTGAGGTGGCCCTACATTGTGAAGTTGGTTTACCTATTAATTTTGATTTTTAAGTTAGTAAATACTAAGTAAATCCAAGGACGGTAGTATTTTCTGTAAATTTAATTTGATAAGAATGACAAATAACATTTAATATATCATGTTTGTTTACTTCGTTGTTGTCAAGGTGAACTTTTACTTTTAGCTCTGCCACCAAAGCTTGTGTCCTCTGTGCTTTAGATTGATTGCATTGATTGAATTTACTTTGTTTTCGTTGTTTGCACTTGGTTGCACTAGTATTGTCGTGCATTTGAATGTAGAAATGGACACATGGTTTTTTTTTTTTTTTAATATGATATTGATTCATGGTTTTAATAGCGCAGGAGGAGTTAGAGATTACTGCAAGGGCTTTAGGGCAAAGAGGAGGTTATTTTGGAACGATCGTCCTTCTCAAAAACAAAGCAACGGGGGAGATAATAGCTGAAGGACGACATTCATTGTTTGGTAGGCATCCTAGTAAGATGTGATCTATTTGTGTGAAATGCAAAATCTTTTTTTTTTTTTTTTTTCGAATTACTATCTATTAAGGCAAGATTCTGTTCTTTGTTATAAATGAGAGCACTTCTCTGATCCATGTAACTTCTCAAGTCTGTAATAAAGGTGGATTTGCTTGAAATTGGGAAAGTAGAAGATGCTCCTGAGTGCTAAGCAAGTCATACCAACCTTTTTGCCAATCGCTAGTGTGCCACGAGGCTTCCTGACCAGACCCTGTAAGTTATTTTTCAGGAGGCAAGCTTGTAATGAGATGATGTATCAAGAAAGAAGATCCCAACTTCTGTTTCCTTGGGGAATAATGGGCACTCTTGTTTCTTAGAGAGTTGACGAAAGTCTGAAATGATAAAAAGGAGTGCAATAACCCTTTCTCTCACAAGCTAGGAAAGAAACTTTCGGAAAAAGTTCTAGAGGAGACAAATCGTTCTTTGATTTGTAGCTTGCTGTATTTGTTTCATTTGCAATACAATGGGATACATTTAAGGTAAAGACACAAGGTATCTTTCGGCAACCATAGACTGTAAATCAATTGTAATGTCCAGTTCAGAAACAACCATTAAAAACTGGGATATTAAATAAACCACCCCCATAAGTTTTTGTTAAATTAATAGAATATATTTTTATCTCAAAATTACGTGGAGGTAAAATAGTAACAATAGATTTTTAGGTTTGGTTGTTGGTAAAAGTAAAACTATAACTATAACAATAACAAAATTCATATTACTTTAGTAGCTAATCGTTTAACGCTTACAACCAAAATCTTTTATTATTTAATGAATTAAACAAACCAACAGAACATCAATAATAAGTAAGGTCATAAACCAACCTGAATTGTTTGCGAATAACTCAAGTTTTTGAATCGAACTTGAGTTTGGGTTGCTCGAGTTTGGCTTGAAAGCCAAACTCAAGCTCGAAGATGGCTGATTGGGTGATTTCACAAATTCATAATTTAATTTGAATGAATTATTAATAGTCTTAAAAAAAATTTATATTCTTATATTTATATTCCTAAAATTTTATCCAAGTACTTTAAATGTAAAAAATAATTTATAAATATATAAATTATAAAATTAATAAATTCCTATGTAATAATTTAAAGATTAGAGAGTTAAAATATTAATTTTAAATCGAGTTTAAGTTAGTCAAATTTGTGTCAAAAAAAATCTTATCAATTCAAGAAGCTCAAACTCTTTCTAAATTAATAAAGTCAACTAATAATCGATTTAATTACACTTTAGTTTGAACCAAACAACCCTAAAAGATGTATTTACAAAAATTCAAAAAGTTTTTTGGGTAATTAAAGATTAAAAGAGAGAGATCATAGCCGGCTTAAAATTTAAATTAATCCCACTTGCAGTTGTAGAATGACACTTCGACCCTCCGATTCAACCGAAAACGGTGAGGCCTTTTAGTCTTCTAGTTGCAACTTTTGATCAAGGCTCTCAACATGAATTCTTCTTCACTCTCACTAAACTCACCTATTCACAACCGCTTTCTCAGTCTCTCACAAAACCCTAAAATCGTCAGAACCAGATTACTTAACTTCAGACCGTCTTTTCGTTCCCTTAGTAAATCACTGCACGCAAAACGCTTCAGAAACGTTTCTTCTAGAGTTCAGCTGAGAGACGACCATTCGGTTGAGCATCCTTCGGGTTTCAGGTCTCTTGTGAGGACGAGAGTTTCATCGAACGACAACCAATTCGGTTTGGGGCTGGAGGAGAATGGAATACGGGCGGCGAATTTTGCTGAGTTTATTACTTCGGAGAGAGTCAAAGTGGTCGCGATGCTTGCTTTGGCACTGGCGCTCTGTAATGCCGATCGAGTCGTCATGTCGGTCGCGATTATACCATTGTCGCTTGCTCACGGCTGGAGCCGATCGTTTTCCGGTATTGTTCAGGTGGTTGTTGTTAGTTGTTAGTTTAAATTTTAATAGTTATTTTAATTTTTTTATAACAATTGTATTATATATCAATTTGGCTTTAAACAAAAGTTATATATGTTGTCTTGTGAGAAGTTCACGTTGCTAGTACAGAGACAGTTACAAAGTCAAACTGATAATATTATTACACGTTATTCTGTATTTTATGTTAGAAAATTATGTTATATAGAGTAATATTTGGTTCCTAATCTATATTTATTGTTTTTCATGTGTTTTGAATATTGCTACGGTACTGAGATTGTGTTAGTTATCACTCTGACTTCTTAAATCTTTTGAGTACTTGCTAGAATATGAAGATGGGTTTTCTTATCTGTGCTTATTTAATTAGCAATGTTGTTCAATTGTGATATGATGTTGCTATGGTCCAAACTAGGCTTGATGGTTTTAAAATAACTAATGATATTAACCATGCAGTTCTACCATGACAATTGTGCTAATTTAATTGCTTCTGACTGATTATATGCACTTGTGGCAGTCATCTTTCCTCTGGGGATACCTGGTCTCACCAATAGCTGGAGGGACATTGGTGGATTATTATGGTGGTAAGGTAGTCATGGCATGGGGTGTGGCATTATGGTCGTTAGCTACTTTTCTTACGCCTTGGGCTGCAGACACTTCTTTATGGGCCCTGTTGGCCATGCGAGCTGTGCTTGGGATTGCAGAAGGTGTGGCTCTTCCTTCCATGAACAACATGGTGGCAAGGTAGTAATGGTCTATTTGTTTTTCATTTCTTAATCAGCAGCAACTGATGATACATATTATGTGCCTGACAGAATTCTTTGCTGAAAAAGAAAGGTGTTTGTGAAAGAAAAAAGTTTGAAATATTTTGTAACTTTTTCTTAGATGGTTTCCGCAAACAGAGCGAGCCAGAGCTGTTGGAATTGCAATGGGTGGATTTACATTTGGAAATGCAGTAGGACTCTTGCTTTCCCCAATTCTCATGTCAAAAGCTGGTATTTTCGGGCCATTTGTAATTTTTGGATTATCTGGATTTCTATGGGTTTTGGTTTGGTTGTCTGCAATGTCAAGTACTCCTGATCAACATCCCCAGATATCAAAATGTGAACTGGAGTACATACTGAACAGGAAGCAGGAGCCCTTAGTGATGGAAAATAAACCTAAGACAAAGAAATTGATTCCCCCTTTCAGGCGGTTGCTATCTAAAATGCCAACATGGTCGCTTATCGTTGCAAATGCCATGCATAGCTGGGTATTGCATTCATATCTTTCCTAGTGTTCCATAGAATTATGTTATAATTATTTTTAATTTTTTTAATGTAATATACTATTGGGTTTAAGGAGAGCTTTTGACACATTTTCCCTAGGCATTAATTCTTGTCTCCTAAGCCTTAAAGAATCACCTTCAGTTAGTATTGCACTTCCCTAAACTAAATTTGCCCTCTATTCCCTCCAGAAAAGTAGCTTTAATGATTTCTTGCCTCCCCTATTGTGAATTTGAAACTTCCTTATTTGACAAAAAGTAATGATTTAAGGTGATACACTTATATTATTTGAAAGTTTTCACTGCCTGTTAATTTGTGTTTAAATGCTTTATGCTTTCAATTTTTGAAGCATTTATGTGAATAAATATTTGAAAAAGCAATATTTGTGCAGGGCTTTTTCGTTATCCTTACCTGGATGCCAGTTTACTTTAACTCAGTAAGTCCTAATACTTTATAAATCATGGTTTTCTAATGTGATTGAGGCATGCCATCTGGAGCATATGCATTTTAGAAGTTTTAAATGCTTGATGTTTATTACAGGTGTATCATGTTGACCTGAGACAAGCAGCATGGTTTAGTGCTGTTCCATGGAGTGTTATGGCATTCATGGGATACATTGGTGGTTTATGGTCAGATACATTGATACATAATGGCACAAGTGTGACTTTGACTCGCAAGATCTTGCAGGTATGGTGCTTAATTCATCTGTGTATATCTGCATTAGTATAGGGTCTCTCTCTCCCCCTCACTCTATTTTCTTTGGCCTGTGCTCATAGGTGTACTTTGATAATCACCTTCTCTCTTGTCTCTCTTCTTTCCTGATAAGAAAAAGCAATAAAAAGAAAAAAGAAAGTCATATGTACTTAATTTTTTGGTATCCTGGCATGTAATTTACTTCTTGTTCTCAGATGATGCTATAAACATAATTTTTGAAAATGAAGAATATTTAAGAACTTTGATTGACATATAATTGTACATGTGAAGACCCTTGAAAATATGACAGTGATTACCTTTTGGAAATAGGAACCTTTAAGATCCCTTTGATTAACTTTTGACATAGCACATCCATAGAACTTTATTCCTTCCTAGGGTTGTTTCTGTTTTTTGCTTTTGCAGACATCTCATCTACTATTGTATCTCTATTCTTAATATAATGCAAACTTTTTACTTCCAGTTAAAGAATAAAAAGAACCATTTACAGGTGACTTTGAGACTTTTTTTTCTTTTACAACGAAAAGCTTCTAACATAACACTTAAAACTCCTGGACTAAATCCTTGACTTTTAAGTATTAGCATTACATACTAATGGGCTATGGTGCTAGAACTGTGATCCAATGTTGAATTGTGCCACTGTTTGGGCTTTGGAGTTTTGCCTTCATTAGACTTTAGAAGGTGGCTTCCACTTGTAGTATATAGTTTGCCTCCAAAATTGAATTGAAAGTGTAGAAACTAGATGAAATATAGATATCTTTTTTGTATGAGCTTACAAGAAAATTTTTAATTTTTCTTCTTACTGAGTTTAATATGTTTTTTCCTGTTAATCTAATTTAATAGAAGAAATTATGTTTGCATCAAATGTTTTTTTGACATGTGAGGACTCCTCACACAAAGTGGAGTGAGAGAAATGATTTTAGACTGGAAAATGGGTGATTGAGACTATTTATCATCTGTTCTTTTTGTCTTTTCTGTTTTGAGTTTCTTGTATTGATTAATGTTTTAGTCTGGCACTGCCTTTTGATTTATATGGTAAGCATCCAAATTTTGCCTTATCTGCAGTCAGTTGGCTTTATTGGTCCTGGGATTGCTCTTATTGGTTTAACTACAGCCAGAAGTCCATTTATTGCATCTTCTTGGCTTACTTTAGCTGTCGGGCTGAAATCTTTCAGTCACTCTGGTTTTCTTGTGAATCTTCAGGTTTGAGTGCTAAAAGATAAAAAAACTCAATAATAAGCTAGGTATACTTATTCACTTTCCTCTAACCTGTTTCCCTTTTGTTGCTGTTACCAGGAAATTGCTCCCCAGTACTCTGGTGTTTTACATGGTATTCTGAAATATCAGTGTTGTTAAATATATGTTTGAGCTCATTCATTCATATTTAACCTGACCATCTTAACTGTAAGGACTCAATGGCACTGGTGAAATGGGCATATTTAAGTCATTTAACTAGGTTTCATTGTTTTGAAATTAATACTTTCAATGGTTTCTACTAGTTGCACCATAGATGCTGACTCTTCCAAGCCATGCATAAGTGATCAGTGCTGCGTGGTTATTATGGTTGACGATACTTAGCTTATCCTTGCATATGAATGCCATTATCATTAGAAGTTGGCTAAGGGTATTATGTAACTATTATGATAAAAGGAAATAATTAGGTGTGAGAACCTGCAGATAATTATTTTCTTTTGCCTATTAATGCAATATGTGAAAATGCTCATTGATCTTCAAATTTACCTTTGATGTGATAACAATTTTCTTTTTCCTGGTTTCAGGAATATCAAATACTGCTGGAACCTTTTCAGCGATTTTAGGAACAGTGGGAGCTGGGTTTTTTGTTGAACTAGTGGGTTCATTCCAAGGATTTTTGTTGCTTACGTCGTTCTTATATTTTCTCTCTGCCTTTTTCTACATCATCTTTTCAACTTCCGAGAGAGTCAATTTTGATTAAATTGGTAAGTATCCTCTGTTGTGACGATTCCAATTATTTTCTCTTCTTTTGGTTATTTTTAGCTTTTACTGGTCAAACAGCCATGTTGAGCTAACATGATATGGATAATCTCTAAAAGCTCAAACACCCCAGTCTCATTGAGTTGAACCTGTTGATCTCTTTCTTAATAGGGAAGAATGCATTGTAGGGCTTAGCTACTAAGAAGTTGCAGGGCCTTGAATAGGTGTTTGGCCGGTCTTTAACTGGTCTATCGGCAGTTTTTACCGAATACCCTAATTTTTAGCTAGTTATTGTTTTACAAAACCCAGTCAAGCAATCTGATTTCCTTCTTTATTTCCGTATGCAGGTTACTTTCGGCTTTGTCAGGTTCTTGAATGAATTTAACATGCCACTGCAAAACACCAGAAAATTGCAAAGACTTAGATGCTGCAATCGGAGTAGGATTGAAACATTGTACAGAATGTCTGTGCAGTCGAATCTGATTTAAATATAATATCTTATTTTAAAAAAATAAAGAAAATTGTAGTATATGATTTTCACATCTCTCAATTGGGCCTGCTCAATTTAAGTTTAACTTTTGGGTTGGGGAAGTTGCTGGATTATACATATGTCGCACTCGAAGCAATCAATTCACTCTGCATCATCTGATAAAATGCAATTTACAGGTCTCTGTATAGTAACTATACTCCTGTCCCTTGCTTTCCGGAATGTCTCACTGATTTATGATGGTCTCATTCCTTAAATGAGCCGACAGGCCTGTTGATGGCTAACATCATCACAACTTGATAATTAAACGCGCACCCCACCTCCAATCTCTGACCGATTATATATTCTATTTTACTACTGGACTAAATTGATTTGATCTTATGAATATAAAAGTCAGTCATCGCCAATCGTCATTCCTTCTGCAATAATTAAAAAAGAAAAGTTATTACCTATACATGATTGAACCGGTCTTCTTCACGGTACGTTAAACGAGAGAATACCTTGTAACAACCAATACCAGATTCCGTAAAACTTTGGCAACAAGATATTATTATCAGCCTGCAACTCTGCACAACGACCACAAGCCCTACAGATGAAGAAACCATCAACTCCCCAACTTGTCTACTCAAGCCAAGCGAAACTGAAATCAGATCTCCAATCGACCAGCAAATTTCATCACAAGGCTCCTTCTGTCCTTGGCTATATCGTAGCTGCAGCGAAGAAAGTGACTCGACTTTTCAGAGTCTTTCTCCCTGGGAAAAGAAAGGCCACTTCAAATGGAGCCGTACCTGATCATGCCAACAAGAGCAACACTTATGTTGAACAACTATCATGTAAGTCACTCTATAGATGTGCTACAGTTGGAAAAGATTTAGTTTATTGTGTATTGATGATTTGCAAATTCAACAGACCAGTCAACAGGAAGTTACACAAAGAATTCATCAAGCTACTCGGATTCATATGTTTCTTCTGGTCCCAATAGTGGACAGGTTGCCGCAGGCAACTTCTCATTTGAAGAGATTTACAAGGCAACGGGAAAGTTTTCTGCAGAGAATATAGTTGGAGAAGGCGGGTTTGGAACAGTGTACAAAGGAAAGCTTAAGGACGGAACTTTTGTTGCTGTAAAGCGTGCTAAAAAGGTACATAATTCTGCCTGTGGAAGAATGGAGTCATATTCTAAATCTGTGATTACATCACTACTAAAAGTTTGACATTGCATGATGATTGGCAGAATAAGTATGACAACCACACGTTGCAGGAGTTCAAGAATGAAATACAGACTTTATCAAAGATTGAGCATTTGAATCTAGTAAGGTTGTTTGGATATCTAGAGCAAGGAGACGAGAAGATTATTGTGGTTGAATATGTGGGTAACGGAAATCTTCGGGATCATTTAGATGGTAAGTCTAGAAAAGTATTTACAAACTTGGAAATATGAAATCGGCAGAATCAAACGATGCAGAAATAGTTGATAAATTTGGACTTTGGCAATGCAAATATTTAATTACAGATAGAGCAGGTTCTTGATTCCATCAGGGTAAACCAAATTCACTAAGAAAAGGCATTCTTGTTGCAGGGAAAAGGGGAAATGGACTTGAAACAGCAGAACGTCTGGACATTGCAATTGATGTGGCTCATGCTCTCACCTATCTTCACACTTACTCAGGTATCTACATACATCATCTCCATAGAAGTAGGGCCAGTTCAACCCAAGAATTTAAAATTAGACAGATTCTTTGTTTACCCCTTCGTCTACATGGACAAAAGACTGTATATCTATTATCATTGTATGAATCTCATGTTCAAATATGAAGTCTAGCCTGTAGACCATAGGAATTCTTTCTCTGGGGCTGCTGTTGTCATAAGTCTTTGAGACTCCAGCTTGGAAAAGTAAAAGCTTAAAGACGCTGACATTTTACTTTTTATTCAACAGATCCTCCAATAATTCACAGAGACATAAAAGGACCAAACATCCTAGTCACCGAGAAACTTAGGGGCAAAGTGGCAGACTTTGGGTTTGCAAGAATGGCTGAAGAAGATCCTGCTGCAACTCACATCTCCACTCAAATTAAAGGAACAGCAGGCTACCTGGACCCTGAATACCTGAGGACGTATCAGCTTACTGAAAAGAGCGATGTCTACTCCTTTGGTGTATTGCTTGTAGAGACGATCACAGGTAGATACCCAATTGAACCAAACAAACCATCCAAAGAGAGAGTAACCATAAAATGGGTAAGCACTACAAATATCCCTCAATTGAGACTTTCATTGCACTTCAATGAGCTACATGATGCATCTTTTGGATTGATTGGATCTTCTGAGTCATATATATCTGCAAAACTAAGTTTTCTTTTACACTATCCGGGCAAATATGATGATCTCTACGGTTGAATCCTTGGAAACATAAGTATAGTCTCCAAGGCTAGAGAAGAAGAATAAAAATCATAAGCTGAAGCTTGCAAATTTAAATGGTGAACTACAAGTTCTTTTTACCGCAAAATTAATATCTTCTGTTGGATTGAAGCTTTTACCTGAAAAAGTGTATTTTTGTGAAATCTTTCTTGAGCAAACTATATCTTGGAACTCAAATAAATTTATTGCTGCTATTTTATATGGATTCATATGGTTACCATAGTAGTAGAACAACCTTAACAAATGAGTTAGCTGCCCCATACAAATTGTCGAACTGACACAAGAACCTCAATGTATGCAGGCAATCCAGAACTTCAAGCGAGGAGAAGCCATACTCGTCATGGATCCAAGACTAAAAAGAACTCCAGCATCCACCATGGCAGTGGAGAAGATCCTTAAACTAGCTCATGAATGCCTGCTACCTATGAGACAGTCAAGGCCTACCATGAAGAAATGCGCTGAGGTACTATGGGAAATTCGAAGAGAATTCAGAGAAATATCCTTATCTTCTTCTTCTTCTGCTGCGCCTACTTCTCACCATTCTTCTCATTATCCCATTAGAGAAGTCAAGAAGAATAGGCAAACATTATTTGGAATCGAGGATGATGATGCCTACAAATTTATTTCTGCCTAAAACAATTGCTTTCTGGCTATTTGTTTTCAGTTTTCTTATTTTTTCCTTTTTTCACATAAAATCATTGTAAATCTCTTCTTCTATGTGTTCTTACACATATTACTTCACAAACAATTAAAATAAACTCTTGGTTTTCCTCCTTAAAACCATATGCAAATTTTCTATTTCTTCTGTCTTCTTTGTTTCCAAGTTTTATCTTTTTTGTGATACAGGGCAATGAAATTTAAAATGAAATATAGTGGGCCAAAATAGAATAATAATAAAATAGAGGGGATAAAATTAATAACACAGAATGTAAGAAATTAAAAGAATTATACCAAAATAATCCACCCTAAATTAATTAAAAAAAGGTGAAAAGACCAAAAAGGAAAAATAAAATAAATAATCAAATATAAATAGGAATAAAGTAAATTAACCCTAACATATTATAATTAAATTCAAATGATCACATTTTTTTTATTTCATTGTTAATATACTAATAGTGTATTTTATATACTAATTTTATCTTTAAAATATAAAAATATTTATTAATATTGTATTTTATATATCAATTTTACTTTTAAAAATGTGAAAACAAAAGTTTTATTTGAAAAACGGACTAAAAATATAAATAGTATACATAAAAAAATTTAACCAACAATTTTAAAAAGTTTCAAACTCCCCTCAAATTATATCGTGCACAAACCCAAAAAATTTAAAAAGTAATAAACTCCCTCAAGCACACACCAGAACTTTTGAAAACTTGCAAAATCCTCTTCCCCCAAACATGACACATTTCATGTGTTACTATGCGACATCGCATAATTCGACATCAATTAAACCAAAATCCATAAGACTATTATTCAACAATTGTCGTCAATCTCAAACGTGTAAAATTGTTTTTCCATTACTAGAATCTAGCAAAATCATGTCAAAATTTTTTTCATATTTTCAGAAAGGTTTCAATAAAAAAAATTGAAAATATGAATAAAACTTTTATTTTTATATTTTTAGTAACAAATTTGATATATAAAATATAATATTAGTATATATTTTTATAAGGACAAAATTAATATAAACAATACAGTATTAGTGTATTAATAATGAAATTAAAGATATAGTTATTTGAGTGTAATTTTAATATATTTAGGTTAATTTTTCTACTTCTATTTAATTTTGATTAATTTTAAAAAAAATCAAGTAGATGCGTGGACACGTACCACTATTTTAGCCGTCCAAAAGGCCAAAGAACTATTTCCCACCCATAGTTTGAGGCGGGGACGGGGACAAACTGTCACCCCCAAGATTTCAAAAGCCCAAACTCCCACCCTTGAAAGGATTTTTTTATAATTTTTCTACTAAAATGACTAAACTACCCTTTTAAAAATTAAAAATTTATAATAAAATTATAAAATAATTTTTAAATATAAATAATTTTTAAAAAATTTAAAAAAAATTTAAAAAATATTTAAAATTAAAAAAATGAAGCAGTCACTGTAATGACCCAAGGGGTAGAATTGCCATTTTATGAAAGTTCGGGGGGTAGAAGAGTCATTTTAGAAGTCCTTTGGGGCTTAGTTTTAATTTCTGCGCAAGGGTGGGTGGAAATGGCTATTTTCCACCGCACACACCATCGTGTGTCTGCCCTTTTAGCCGTGTGTAGTTTTATTTCCAGTTGCGCGCAGATTTCAGTTTCCCAGCTTATTTCCCTTGTTTTCTCTTCTTCTTCCTCAGCTCCAGTGAACCCTAGAGTTCCAGAGAGAGATCCCCCAGCAGCCCAGCTTCAGATTAGAGATCCAGAGGCTTCCAGAGATAGAGGTTAAGCTTCCATGACGTGAGATAAGTGTTTTCCTTACCTCTCTCGCTGTTTTCAGAGCCTGTTTGGCTGTTTCCAGTTATGAGAAATATTTGTGTGCTTATTTGAGATATTTCTAGCATGCTTGAGTTTGAATTGATGCATGATTGGATGATTGAGTGGCCTTTTCCATGTTTATATGTGTATAATGTATATACATGAGATATATGCTTGATTGATGATATGTGGCGTGTTTGAGTTGATGAAATGATGATTAATTGCTTGCTAGCAGCAGTAGAAAATGTGTATGTTGGATGATTTGAAGTGTGGAAGTGTTGGTGTGGGAATTTCTGGATTTCCAGACGTGTTATGCAGAATTTGAGTTGAGCACACGCCCGTGCGCCCGTGAGGCACGCCTGTGTGGCCTCAGATTCTGCATGGACAAGGCCGTGCATGTTGGCCGTGTACGTGTAGAAACCCAGACACACGCCCGTGTGCCCGAGTACACACGCTTGTGTGCTTTCCCCCAATTCCACACGCCCGTGTATGCGAGACACGGGAAGAAGAAGAAGGCAGCCACACGCCCGTACAGTGCCATACACACCCGTGTGCCCCTTGATGCATGCCCGTGTGTTGCACCACACGCCCGTGTGCCTTGCCAAATTTTCATGAAAATATTCTAGAACCATGCACGCCCAGGGACACGGCCAGCACACGGTCCCTTGTGCTTTGCCGCACGCCCGTGCACACTAGAACACATGCCCGTGCACCTATGGAAAATCAGAAAAAGAATTGAAAAGGGAATTAAGCTACTCTAAGTCATTCCTAAGCACACAAAACTCAGAATTAACATCAGAAAACAACATATCATGCATGATTATCAGCATTTAGCACGACATGTCATACCAAATGTTTTCAGACTGGATCCAAGGATCCAACAACATGATTTTTAGATATACATATATGATTTTTCATATATCAGATATGGGTGGATACGAGGGGGCACCTGTGAGTTCACACACCCGCTAGAGAGGGAAACCAGCGTCCGCTAGAGAGGACGTGGTCACTGACCAAGCTCGATAGAGAGTGCTGATTGTGCATCAGTAGATTCAGTAGGACTTTGAACTCACACGGCCAGGGTGTCGAATCCCTGTATTCATCAGTCTGGCCAGCATAGAGAGGACGTGGTCACTGACCAAGCTCGATAGAGAGTGCTGGTTGTGCATCAGTAGATTCAGTAGGACTTTGAACTCACACGACCAGGGTGTCGAATCCCTGTATTCATCAGTCTGGCCAGCATAGCAGATTTTCAGATACAGTATTTTCTGATACAGATTTCAATATATACTAGACGTATATATTCAAGATCTTCGGATCATAATTTTATTATCAGAAAGAGTTTTCAGAAAAGGTAGTTTTTCAGAAAAACAAGCCTGAGGGCAAGTTTTTACAGTTTTCAGTATACATGACACCAGCATATGCATTTCATTGTCATGTACAGCACCTCATGAGAAACAGATGAGAAACAGAACAGTAATAGAACAGAACAGAGCAGAAATATAACAGAGTTCAGTAAGAAATAATTCAGAAAATGGATATACTTCGGTATATCAAGAGAATACGAATCCTTCAACAGTATAGTAAAACCTCCTACGTGACGAGTCACGTAGTCAGTTGTTTGACCTGTGAGTGTTGTGTTTGGAAACACTTGCTGAGTGACTTTGTCACTCACTCCCTTCCTTGTTTTCTTTTTGCAGGTTAGTGTTTCGAGTGGCTGAGTTGGAGCGAGACCGCTGCGAGATCTAGGGGATATGGCTCGGCGCAGCAGATAGTATGTTGGCTCGCATGCTTGTATTTTCTCATGTATATATGTGTGTGTATCGTACTTCTGTATACACTATATGACTATTATATGTTTTATACATGAGCAGTCTGAGTTTTCACGCTTACATTTCAGTATATTTTTATACTGAATTATATTTACAATTTCTTTTAAAAAGAAATTTTTCAGACAGCAGCAGCAAGTTTCCTTACTGTAGAAGTCCTCGTCTCAGGTATATTTTATTATTATATACAGTATTTTTCGTAGCGTACAGTAACCTGGGACGGGGGTCGCTACAGTCACCGCTGTCGGTGCCGGTAACGGTGGCCACCCATAATAGAATCAGGTGGCAATTTCTGGCCACCTGGTTCACGGGGAGGCCAGATCTGACCTCTCCGTTCGATGGAGGTGGGTAGAACGACCGTCTCCAGTTTTGGAGGAGGCGGCCAGATCTGGCCACCTTCAACAGAATTAGGAGTCAAAAATGATCGTAAAGGGTCGGTTTTGGCACCACTGACAGTTTCCCACTTTTATTTTGGGCGGAGACGGTCAGATCTGATCACCTCCGCCAAAACTAGAAGAGGTCGATCTTGTCACCTCCACCGAAATTGGGAGGCCAGAACCAGGTGACCGGAAATGGCCACCTGGTAATATTATGGGCGGCCACAGCCGCCGGCATCGACGGAGGTGGCTTCTTCAATTTTTAAAATTTAAAAATTTTTTAAATATATTTTTTAATTTTTCAAAAATTTTTTAATATTTTTATTTATATAAAATTTATTTTATTAATTTATAAAATTTTAATATTAAAAAGACAAAAATACTTCTATATTATTATTGTATATTATTATTTTTAATATTAAATTTGATTTGGGGGTGGGAGTTTGGGCTTTTGAAACCTTGGGGGTGGCAGTTATCTCCACCTTAAACTATGGGTGGGAAATAGTTCTTTGGCCCGTCCAAAACTCCTTCCGAGGCCCGTGACCGCTCCAGATCCGTCAATTAAGTGCGGAGTCTCGCTCGCCCTCCCTAGTTGTGCGCGCCATTGCATTCAACGCTTTCACGTGCCTCCTTTATCTTTCAACGTGCCATGTCTACTTCTCACTCTTTGTTCTTCACTCACTTTCGTCCGATTCAATCTCTGATATTTTGTCTCTACTGTGACAACCAGCATCATCTCTACATCATCTCCTTTGTTGGTTTCCTCTTTAAATCATATTCTCATAAATATCTCCTTTCACACGCCGCTTCATGTCGGATGTTTAATCAAGTCCTCGCTATAACTTCGCTTTTGAATCATTTTTTACTTACTTCTCAATCACCGGTGAGTTTGAGTTCTCTTATCTTTCATCTATTTCATATTCAATTGAATTAATTATTTTTTTTTATTTTTGTTTTCTTGAAGATTTTTGATACGTAATGGCGACAGAGGCCAAAAGTGCCAAAAGTACAAGTGCATCGGCCGAGTCAGCCAAAGTGCCGATAACTGCGCAACCGTTATCGAATGAGCCGGTGGAAATTGCGTCAAATATTAAATACCATGCGCAGTATAGTCCGCATTTTTCTCCTTTCAAGTTTGAGCCGGAGCAAGCTTTCTTTGCCACAGCGGGAAGTGTCCGCGATCGTCTTGTTCAAGTAACGTGTGATAAGCTCTTGTGTTTTGTGATCCTTTTACGTTGTTGTTTTTGTTACTAATATTTTCCTTTTTATTTATGAAATTTGTGTTATTTGGAGCTAAAGTAGTTGTAAGTTGTATTTATAGGTCAGTTGTTCTGGTTAGATTCCGTTTGCTACTATGCCAGTATATTAATACGATAGGTCTTGCCTGGTATAATTTTTAACTTATTTTTCGAGAACTAATTTAAATTATGGAAACTCAAACTCGATTTTGTGTTTTTCAAGATTCAAAATGCATTTGGGTGCCTTTTGTCAAAGAATAATAGTGAAAATTCATCAGGTGAAATATTTTTCAAATTGAGTAAAACAGTGAAAGTAGTCAGAAAACATTAAAACATGCTTGCTGCTTCTGGTTAAATAACTTCTATATTTTTTCAGAAGTTTTGACCAAACAGTCTGCTAATCTGATTTTTATATTGGTTTTGGATCTGAAGAAGGAAAAATTATATCCAACGGCCACTTATGTTTCTATAATCTAAATAGCTGAATACCGCCATCTGCATTAGATTGGACTATGGTAGCTTTAATCTTATGGTTGCATGTGCTGTGAAGGAATGATCTATATAATGCTTACATTCCTATCTACAATGAACGAATGAGATACAGCAATTAAATGATGTGTGTAATGGAGCTGGAATAAATTCACCAAAGTGTGATAAGAAATATAATGCTCAAGAAAGAAACTCTTTGGCTGTAATTTAGTGTGCTATTTTCCTGATCACTAGCGCTTTTAAAAGATAATTAAGGCTTACATCATGTTTTGTTTATCATTTGGTAATTTTGATAGCAATGGAACGAGACTTACCTTCATTATCACAAAGTTGATCCAAAGCAGACATACTACTTATCTATGGAATATCTTCAAGGACGGACCTTGACCAATGCAATTGGGAACCTGAACACTCAAAATGCATATGCTGATGCTTTAAATAAGTTGGGCCATGACCTTGAGGAAATAACTGAGCAGGTAATCAGATTTTTCATGTTACTTAGGTAGGGCATTCAAGATAATTGTTTAGCCATCTTTTTGTTTGTTTTTTTTAATTTTCACCTAGGGAACCTTAAATGAAACGTCTTTTTGACTAAGGTAGTGATTATCCTCCTTCGTTGTGGATGTGTAGACATCATTTAATCAATCAAGAGGCTGCAGCGTAAATTTATTTATGCTGTTGGTTAACAATTAAGTTTGCATCATTTGTTTATGAGTAGACCTAAACACAAATATGACTTCAGTAACATGCGAAATGCTGATGATCATTTGGCATAAAAAACTGTAGGAGAAAGATGCAGCACTTGGAAATGGTGGTCTGGGAAGGCTAGCTTCTTGCTTTTTGGATTCCATGGCAACATTAAATTTGCCTGCATGGGGGTATGGTTTGAGGTACAAGTATGGGCTGTTCAAACAGAAGATCACGAAGGAGGGTCAAGAAGAAGTTGCTGAGGACTGGCTTGAGGTTAAATTTACCAGGAAGTTCCATTATATAATTATTTTACCTGGCAAACTTACTAATGGATTGTTTAATGGGAAAAATGCAGAAGTTTAGTCCTTGGGAAGTCGTAAGACATGATTTGGTATACCTGGTTAGATTCTTTGGGCAGGTTGAAGTTAATCCAAATGGATCGTAAGTACTAATTTAAAAATTATGTATTTGTGATAACATGGTTCACTTTTTTCCATTTCACATTCAAGTTGGTTATCCTAAGACATATAAATTGTCAAGTGATGCCTATTTTAAATGTATGTACAGGCGAAAATGGGTTGGGGGGGAAGTTGTCCAAGCGCTAGCCTATGATGTGCCAATCCCAGGATACAAAACTAAGAACACTAACAGTCTTCGTCTTTGGGAAGCAAAAGCTGGTTCACAGGATTTTAATTTGTTTCAGTTCAATGATGGACAATATGAAGCTGCTGCACAGCTTCATTCACGAGCTCAGCAGGTTGGTTGTCAAGAATCCTTAGAGAGTGCACTCGCTAGAATTTTCCCTTTATATGGGATAACTTCTGCCACTTATTTAATTAAACTCAATTAAATACTATAGGAGGCTGTCACCTTCCATTTTAGCATAAAAGTTGGTTTTTAGTGTAGATATTTGTTTTCACAAAGCTTAGATATGATTGGCTTTTAATGTTCATTTTGTAATTGGCATTCTACTAAATGACCAATATTCTGTTGCATAGCTAAAAACAGAAGAGAGCTATATACTTCTGAGCTTCTTTTATAATTTCATTCTGTATGTCCAAGTCTGCACCTTCACATGTTTGATGGAGCTTACCTTCATAATTGGTCAAATTGCAGATTTGTGCTGTTCTATATCCTGGAGACACCAATGAAAGTGGGAAGCTTTTGCGGCTAAAACAACAATTCTTTCTCTGCAGTGCTTCACTTCAGGTTGGTAAATACAGCTTTAGTTTTATTCCTTCTTTTCTTCTTCTAGCTGTAGACCTCGGCTTTTTTAGTTGTACACAAACTGGAGTTTCTAAACCATGCAGAATGTTGTTAATTAGTAATGCTACCATTTATTTGTTGGCTCTAATCTTGGGCTTAATACAGGACATTATTCTTAGATTCAAGCAGAGGAGAAGTGAAAAGGGCTCATGCCAATGGTCTGAATTTCCTAACAAAGTTGCTGTACAACTGAATGACACTCATCCTACACTTGCGGTACCAGAGTTGATGAGATTATTGATGGATGAGGAAGGACTTGGATGGGATGAAGCTTGGGAGGTGACAACAAGGTGCCTTATTCTGTTGGTCAAACATTTTTTAAGTCAGAACATTTTTCCTTCCAGTTTTTTTTTGACTTGTTCTAGTGCATACTAGTTTTGGAATCTAATTAAGTCAAAAATATTCAATGAACCAGGACAATAGCTTATACCAATCACACAGTACTTCCTGAAGCACTTGAGAAGTGGTCACAATCAATTATGTGGAAACTTCTTCCTCGGCACATGGAGATTATTCAAGAGATTGACAAGAGGGTATGGATGCATCCTTCATTTGTAGTTTCCACACCTGCAGATACAGTATTTCATTGTAATTTTAGGATTACATAATTTGCAGTTCATTGAGATGGTTCGTGCCACACGGAGTGACCTTGAGAGCAAGATATCCAGTATGCGCATCTTGGATGATAATCCCCGAAAGCCAGTTGTTAGGATGGCAAATTTATGTGTAGTGGCATCACACGCGGTAAGAGGTCCTTTTTGCAGAACTTAAATTATAAAAAACCTTGTATATTTCCCTTTACTGTGCCTTCAACCTCCCAAAAATCATTAAGTTTACCTAATAGTCTTGGGACAACCTTGGATAGCTGTTTTGGATAAATATAGTCCATATTGATTTTACGGGATCTCCCACTGAATTAGATCTCATTTGATTGTTAAATGAACTTTGTTGCTGATTGAGATTGTTTTGGTACTTTTCCTGGGTTAATTGAAAAAAAAAAATGCAGTTTTTATGGTTGAAAGTTTCTATGATGATTTTTATTATCAGGTTGAGAAGTTACCTACCTTTTCTTGAACATATATGTTCCTTGCCTTCCTAACCTTCTTGTTTTTTCCTTAAATATCTTAATTCTCCTGTGTTTGACTTCATTATCTGTAAGTGTCTTCATCCATCAGCCACTGTTTGGATTCATTACAAGTCATTTGTTCTCTTGTAGGTGAATGGTGTTGCCCAACTACACAGTGACATCTTAAAGGCTGAATTGTTTGCAGACTATGTCTCCTTGTGGCCGAACAAGCTCCAAAATAAGACTAATGGCATTACTCCTCGTCGATGGCTCCGGTTTTGCAATCCCGAGCTTAGTAACATAATCACAAAATGGTTAGATACTGACCAGTGGATTACCAACCTTGACCTACTTGTAGGTCTTCAACAAGTATGTATCAGAAAAAATTCTCAAACAAAATTTATACTTATTCCTATGCAGTTGATTCCTTTTAATCTGCAGAAATATAGAATATCCAAATTGATACTTTCTCCGATAGTTTTCTGACAATGCAGAACTCCAAGCTGAATGGGCGTCTGCCAAGATGGCCAGTAAGAAGCGTTTGGGACAGTACATACAGCGCGTAACGGGTGTCAGTATTGATCCAAATAGCTTATTTGACATACAAGTCAAGCGCATCCATGAATACAAGAGACAGCTATTGAATATTTTGGGCGCAGTCTATAGATACAAGAAGTTAAAGGTATTAGAAACATCTGTTTGGTTCTTGCAACTTAAGTTAGTTGTCATTTCTTAATGGTAATTTTCATTGAAAATACTTAAATATAGACAGGTTAAAATATGTTCTTAGATTATGTTGGATTGTTTACCTAATATTGCATCTGCATAATCAATTTGCCCATTTGACAATCCCTTCTGGTTCTATCCTGTGTGCTGCAACTATATTTTACAGAAACCAATTGTTTTTCCCATTCCGTATAGGCTTGGCACATTCATTTTTATCGATTGTTTATTGTCAAAACTCAATTTTGACTTTTCAAATTAATAGCATTTAGGGTTTGATATGATGTTTCTTGGCAAATTTCACATCCATAAAGCACTGGAGAGATATTGGGTATGTATATGCATCCTACATTGTTTAGGGATGCTAAGAGAAGATAAGTCAAATTATGTGTCTAAAGTGAACAATATTTTGAGAATGGATTGGGCTATTTGGACCAAGATGTTATAAATAGTACAAGAGTCACTTCACTTGTCTTGGGGCATGTAAGCTCTCAAATAATTCAACAGTGGAGGAGGCTAATATCACCAATAAATTTCATGTCTAGGCCTTGATCTATAATTGTACACCATCATCTGCAGTACACACACCTGCTTATTTCAGAAAATGCATCTATTCTATTGCAATTTCACCTTTAAATGCGAAACTGTGTTCTTAGTAGCTTTTTTGGAACTGAACTATGACAGGAGATGAGTCCTGAGGAGCGGAAGAATACTACTCCACGCACCATCATGATTGGAGGGAAAGCATTTGCAACATATACAAATGCTAAGAGAATAGTGAAGTTGGTGAATGATGTTGGTGATGTCATCAATAGTGATCCTGAGGTCAATAATCATTTGAAGGTAATTGATTAGAAGCTAATCATATCTTGCATGATAATGAAGATATGAATTTCCATAATTTAGTGGAAATTTTTTCTATTGGAGAATTGGATCTTTAGATTAGATTAATGGATTAGTTTGCTCAATTTGGAAAAGAAATTAAACGAGCAAGCCAAGTTGAGACCTAAACTTAATAAAATATCATTTCCGGTATGTTGTCAGTGATGGTACAAAGAATTATGTTAATTCTGTTGACTCTCTCTCTTTCGCTCCTTCCCATCCTCACCACCATTGGGAAAATGTTTCAGGTAGTATTTGTTCCAAACTACAATGTATCTGTGGCGGAGGTGCTTATTCCAGGAAGTGAGCTTTCTCAGCATATAAGCACTGCTGGCATGGAGGCAAGTGGCACAAGCAACATGAAATTTTCACTTAATGGCTGCCTCATAATAGGAACATTGGATGGGGCTAATGTGGAAATCAGGGAGGAAATTGGAGATGAGAATTTCTTTCTCTTTGGTGCCACTGCTGATCAAGTCGCTGTACTGCGCAAGGAAAGAGAGGATGGATTGGTATGAAATTGTGTTTCTTTTTTGACTAATTCAGAGAATTGGTTACGTTGTCCAAGTTTTGGCTGATAAAAATTCTTGTTTCTTTATAGTTCCGTCCGGAAAATAATTCTTTTTACTTCTAGCTTGGAATGTTACTGATGCATGCTTTATGCCTTTCTCTGTGATTTTTCTTGATCACTCAGTTCAAACCAGATCCCCGATTTGAGGAGGCCAAAAACTTCATAAGAAGTGGAGCATTCGGAAGTTATGACTACAACCCTCTGCTTGATTCCCTGGAAGGGAACACAGGTTATGGCCGCGGTGATTATTTCCTGGTCGGCTATGACTTCCCAAGCTACATGGATGCTCAAGAAAGAGTTGACAAAGCTTATAAGTAAGATGTCACAATTATAGCTTAAGCAAAAGCTTTAACTTCATTTTTTAAATTATATTTTGCTAATATCTATTTAATTGATGTTATAAAATGTTAATCTAACCTGCAGGGATCGGAAGAATTGGCTTAAGAGATCCATATTAAGCACTGCTGGAAGCGGCAAGTTCTCCAGTGACCGCACAATCAATCAATATGCTAAGGAAATCTGGAACATCAAAGAATGCCGTGTACCATAATTTTATGATAGTAAAATATATGTTTGTATAATTGTTATCAAGTATTATCCACAGAAGGAACCCACCCAAATCCATCTGTAGAAGGCATAAATAAGGCAGTACCTCTGCATTCCTTGTTTGTTGTGTTATTTTATGAAGATAATATTATATTGGTTATTGCTTGTCTTATGGCTTCCAAACGGATGTTATAAGGGTTAATGCCCATAATATGATTATGTAAATGTACGAAGCCTTCCAATATAAAATTATTATTATACGTTTCAACCATTTGTTAACGTCCAAAGGAGGTAAGGGGCCACTGATCATGATTTCCAGTATCTGTCAAAGTGGATTTACTTCTGTGCATCATTAAACACGTTTAAGACGATAATTCATCAATATAAGATGAAGATACCTAATACATGATGGCTGCCTACAAGCCCATAGTTTTTGTCCACGTCCCCTTGAAAGGAGAGATGGACCCAACGACAATACCGAAGCCAACAAATTCGAAACAGTGCTACCAGCCGGTTATTTTTAAGAGTCATTAGGGGCATTCACTACAGTACGAATGTGAAATCCATAATATGCAGTACGCAAGATCTCCAGGTCCACAATCCCCAAGAGTCGACAACATTTAAAAAGCTTTACGATGAAG
Source organism: Anacardium occidentale (assembly GCA_026122585.1). NCBI lineage: Eukaryota > Viridiplantae > Streptophyta > Magnoliopsida > Sapindales > Anacardiaceae > Anacardium > Anacardium occidentale. The sequence continues at coordinate 933,158 of JAJEJH010000063.1, read as the reverse complement.
GGCTGACAGATCTTGAAATGGATCTGGTGCTCGCGCTACCGTTACTCCTAGAAGAGCCCCTAGGGTAACTTTCACGTGAGTCTTCCTTCTTAAGAGATCGAGAAACACTCTTCCTTGGACTTGGGGAGATGCTCCTGGAATAGCTCCTTCTTGAGGTCCTTAGTCTAGGCGACAGACTGCGTGAATAACTTCGCCTCGACTTTGTCCTCTTTGGAGAGACGCTTCGTGAATAGCTTCTCCTAGAGCTCCTCCTCCTAGGTGGTGTGGGGCTTCGAGAAACTGAACCATACCGATGCCTTTTATTTGGCGAATCATACCTGTCATCATACGGTGTGTAGGATTGATCACGCCTTCTATAATAGCGGTCATCATATCTAGTGTCATATGGAGAATACGACCGATCCCGCCTTCCATAGTAGTGATCATCCGGCGACCTACTGTAGGAGAAACGGGTGCGGGAGTAGGATCTCTGCCGACTATAATAAGGAGAATAAGACCTCCGGCTGCTATGGTATGGATAGGGAGAATAAGATCTGCTCCTGCTTCTTTCTGAGGAATACCGAGGAGACCGACTAAGGCTCCTGCGGTAAGGAGTGTAGCTAGGAGATCGTCGACGAGGTGAATAGCTAGGTGTTCGACGCCGAACTGTACCAACAGAAATGCCAAAGATCAAAACCATCCAATTGAAACTAAAACCAGTAGAAAACAAATTGAGCACGGAAATGATCTTACCACGTATTGTTCTCAGTCCCAAATATCTTCCTGGAGTAGGAGTTCTTCCTCTTCGTCGCCGTGCCTTCAGGAGATGCATAAGATCGTCAAATTACTAAGCAACTAAATGGGAAGAAAAACAAAAAATTTTGCTACAGGAAGATAAATTATTTCTCTTTTTATTTTTTTTCCCCTGATTTTGTTTATGTATGATAGAGACATGGGTTATTAAATCTATAGATCAACTGTATGATATGCAATTAAATCAACATGGCACAAATAAAATAAAAACAGCACAACACTTAATTGCTAAAAGAAGAGAGAAATGCAGGGCATACAACCCTAGCAGTCTGATACTTGTTCATGCGTTTGATTTGTTTGTTTGTTAGTTGTTTGACTTTTGGAGTTTGATGAAGAGCTGCTACACACAGCTAACCTGCTGCCACAAAAACTTCAAGTGGAAAGAGCAAACAACTTTCAAAATCCAGGAGCCAATAACAAACCATCCACAATTCTAAATACTGTACACAATCCGACATTTTAAATGAACCAATCATCACAATAAGAGGCCATAGAGAGAAAACTTTCACCTTCTCCACTGTAATAACTCGACCTTCCAGCACAGATCGGTCCAAGTACTTAACGCAGCGATCAGCTTCCTCAACAGTTGCCATCGTTACAAACCCAAATCCTCGAGACTCTCTTGTCCAAGGATCAACCACAAGGTGAACATCAATCACCTGAAAACCAAAACAACAGAGAAAATACATACCCACATAGCACAAAACAATGGATCAAAATTAGTTGACCAATAATATAAACACAAAGCACAATAAAAACAATGTTCCTTCCAAGGAATCAGAATAGTTAACATTGCATAAAATCTGAACCTTTCCCTCAGTTGCAAAATGCTTCTCCAGTTCTTTCTTAGTGATCCGTGGTGACAATCCTGTTACATACAAGTTATTACCCGGATTTTCCACATCACGAGATAAACTCCTGTCAAGCAACCAAATCAAAACCAAAAATTACGACACTGTAACAGAAACCACCAGGCAATACAGATTAAACGACTTGGCCGGAGTGATTTCATACCTTGATCGGCTCCTTGACCTTGAAAAGGACCTGCTCTCTCTCCTGTAAGGAGAGGGGGAGGGAGAATACCTTGATCTCTTAGAGTAAGACATCTGCAAAAAAATAAATAAATAAAGTAGAAATACAAAACTCAAAGTGAAACATAACTCATTTATAACAAAGAAAGCCGGCTTCAATATCCCCCATGTTTAATTAAACATTAATTCTGTTCCATTCCTTTAACATCATACCTTAAATTTTGCAAGCAAAAAATCTCCTGAATAGGAATTCTCTTTCTATTAATTTTTCCTTTTATCAATCCTCATATTCTGCAATTTTGATAATATATTACGTACAAAGATCTGAAGATAGAACCACTAACTTAAAAAACAAACAAACAATAAAACAGGTTTCGTAATTACATATTGTCGAAAGATAAATAATATTATCCTATTCTATGGGAGAAATAAAATTAATTCAATTGGCCACATGCAACAGAAAGATGCTTAAGATAACATTATTTCATCGAACATAAGAAGTGACCAATATGTTAAAAGAATTTATCAAAAATAATCAATAAAAAGATTGATAAAGAATCCGAACAATCAATAATCTAATTAGAAATATTAACAAGAAACTAAAAACCTATGAACTCCAAGACCTTTCTTCTGACAATTTCAGAATCATATCACAGAAGTTACAATGCCAGATTCTAATAAATTAGAAACACGATTCCGCCATGAAGACGGACACAGAACGAATTCTTCGAATTATGAAAACGAAATCGTTAACTTACAATAGCAAGCGATAGAAATCGGTCTCTCTCTTTGTCTGCCTATGCACGTATCACTATATTTTGGTGAAGTTGGGAACCACCGCTAATATTTACCTCAAACGAAGATACTTTTAAAAAGGAGTGAACAGCGAGACGGTTTTATAATATCTGACTTAAAAGAAGTTTCGAGAGCACCGGACGTGAAACTACATTTAATTCTGGTTCAATCATTCTTACGTGCCCGTAATAGCCTGCCACGTGTCGTGACGGATTCGCTTTTTTGCGAAAAATTATATGAAGCAATTTAATTAAAGGTTAAAATATATTATTTTGAAATTTATAAAACTCCATAAAAAGCATAAATAATTGTTTTTCTCCTTTTCACTACCAATTTCGAAAAATAAAAATTGAAAATGAGTTTGAAATCATCTACCAGATCTATTCCATATTGTAGAAATAGGGTGAAACTATATTAAAGGCACAACCAAGAGAAGAGTCAAAATTTCAGCGGCGCAAGATGAGATCTTTGTCTCCTGACGTGGCTTCCTGTGAATGGTTCCGTAGTGGAGAATACAGGATCTAACGGCCATAAATTAACCTACAATCTCAACCATGTAATAATGGAGGCTATGATAACGGTTTTCTATAATTATATATTAATTCATTTTTTAAATCGATATTAAAAATTATGTGTATAATTTTGTTGATCGTTTAAACAGATCCTTATATTATTTTTAAATATTATTTATATATTTTAAATATTTATTTATATAAATAATTGATATATCTTCATAATATTGGTTGATATTTATTTTTCACAAATAAATGTTTAAGAATATACACGCATAAAATTAGCTGCTCTTAAAAATGGAGCAAAACAAACAAAAAATCAAATTGAACGGAAAAACAAACTTGAATGCCTGAGACCAGATGAATGAAGAATTTTTTAAAGTTACTGAAAACCATACGCGGCTATGGCATCGTTGCATTATTTGCATGTGAACAAAACAAAAGAATCTGCACTATCAGATGTATTTTAAATATTGTTCTTCTGCTCAGTAATTATCCAATAATCCTAGATATCATTTATATTGGATCATTCTCATTCCAGCATACTCTTCCTGCTAAAAGTCCATTGGTGACTCACAAAACCGAATAAATATTCCATCAGGAACTACAGGATACCAGCATGGAGCCTGTTAAATTCTAGTAAAATGCACATGTACAAGAAATATAATATTTAACCGAAAAGCAATGGCCAATTTACAAGTCAATTGACCCGAAATTACAACATATAGAGCTACAAGCAGCATTGTGGGATGAGCTTCATTACTGCAATGATGCTTGTGGTGCAGAAACTGCTGGAGCAGACCCAGAAGGAGCTGATGTTGAGGATGCAGAACCTGATAATGGGGACGCAGACACTGGGGGAGCCGGCCTTGGTGGAGCAGAATGCTGATACTGCTGTGTCATAGGTGGGGCATTTGGCTGGGGCATTGAAGACTGATATGGTGAAGGGTAATGTTGATATGGGGCCATTGGAGGCATATATGTATAAGGAGGATAAAGATGATGGTGATGTTGCCCATGAGGAGGTGGCATGGGTGGATAATTATAATGCTGTCCTTGTTGTGGCTTCTCTGGACCAGACTTGTTCTCACCTTCCTGGGATGAAACAAGTGCACCCATTCTTTGAGGATCCATGGATGGATAATAGGCTCTTTCCTGCTGAGGTGGAGGAGGAATATTGAAGTAAGGAATTGCTGCAGCTTGGTCCTGAGTGCCAGGCTGTTGATATTGATTTTGCTGCTGAGATATAAGCGAACGAGGCAACATCCCGCTATGAGCCACTGCTTGCTGCCTAGCTTCATCTGAACCTTCTGATTCAGGTCTTTGCGTCTGGGGTTTACCCCACATCAGCTTCAGTCTCAGACCCTTTATAACTAGTTTGTTAGACAGCTCTTCTGCAGCCTTCTCTGCACCATCTCTTGTTGTGTAGGTTACAAAAGCAAAGGCTTTTTGTGGATGCATCTTTATGGATTCAATTTCACCATGGGCATAAAAGTTATCCCTCAGATCTTGTTCAGTGACCCTCGCATCAACTCCACCCACATAAAGAGTTTTAATACTTTCATCCTCAGGGGGTTCCAGTGATGGCATTTCACCAGCCTTATTGAGTAGCTTCAGTGCTACAGGGTCGTTCACTCTGCAAAGATTTCAGAGAATGAAAAGATAAAAGGACATAAGTTTTAGAGAAAGATCCCAACCTTCCACAATTTGAACATCACACGCAAGTTTTCTTAGAGAATGTTTTTGTGTTATTTCTTGCATGCGTGGGATTCACAGAGTTAACACAGTTGACTTGTGAATGAGGCCTGCATCTCTAATACAACATCCTAAATGTCAAGGCAAAATAAGGTGAGGTGGGACACAATATTTGTTTTCATTTATTTTAAAGGAATCCAAAAAAATAGTTCACTGGCACCAAGTGTTAACAAAAATTGGTTTAATTAAAGAATTAAGATAATATCTTTCCCAAAAACATATACCACTTCTACTAATATAGTATACTGAAATAAAGCAAAGGCTAGCATCAATGACTTCTTGAATTTCAGTATTAAAAATAAACAAATCTAATATCAGTCTGGCTCCTTTCATTTGACGGGAAAAGGAATTGGAAAAAATACCAACTTCCCACATTTGTTATTTTAGTTATAAGCTTAGATCATCTAACACTCTTATAAAATTATAAATCAATGAACTCCTTAGAACGAACTTCATAATACCAAGCAGAACCTAAGACTGTTCAATGAAATGACCATGTTTCTCTTGGCAAAGCTGCTTCCAGAAAGTATCATCTGGGCAACAGTCAAGCGGTTGCCAACCAGGTGACAACCCCAAACTCAAAAGTCCAAAATGAATATAAGAAATCTGATAGCCACTTGAAACCCCAGGGCTTTAATTTCTGAAACAACAATGAATCAAATGGCTTTTGCAAATCACATCAAGACATAAGCCCATTATTTCAGAATTTTGGAAAATCATGTTGACAAAATTTGAGAAATATTAAAAAAAAAAAAAAAAAAAAGCAAAAGAGGGAGAGATCAAAGGATGAGGTAATCAAAATTGCACTTACCCATAATAACGATCTTTAATATTTTGTTGTGACAACTCTCCAGTTATAGGCATTTCATGCCTATAAGGGCACTCAGCACCTCTTGTGCATTCACCACGAACATAAAAACTGCATACATGCGCTCTGTTGCGCTTGTAATAAGGTTGTGTTCTTTGAAGCTTCAGGATGGTATCATTTGGCCGTGCCTTGCCATATGAGGATTCATAATCAATACCAGCTCTAGCCTGCAAGGGACAATGATTGAATCAAATTCTTAAAATGAGGAAAGAGATGAGGGAGATAAAAGCCATCAAAGAAGCCAATCATAGAAATCTTTCTTACTTCGATTAGAAATTGTAGAGCACAGTTGAAAAATTAATAGGCATCCCAGTAAATTAGACTGTCCTAATGTTACAATCCTCCAAAGAAAGGAAAGAGAGGGAGCCATGAGGCATACTTTGAACTGCTTAGTTGTGCAAAGTCCCAAATTTTCAATACACATATTTCGGTTCAGAACACCATGCGTACTTGCAAATGCTAACATAAGTAAATCTCAATGCATACTGTTCCATGCAACCACCATCCATTCTTTTCTAACCAGTCAAATTAGAAGCATAGTGATAGTTACAGAAATTTAAAACATGTTAAAGCCTGACATAAAAGCCACTAAAACGAACTTTGACTTGTGAATATACGTACCCTGCGATCATGCTCTTCGGCAAAGTATTCCCTGTTCACATCACTCTTAGGGATGGCATCATTGGAATTGATACTGAGGGCAGTATCTCGAACCTGAACAGGCAATCCATATTCCAGATCCAGGAGACATACTTGACAAACATTTTTCAACTTACTGCATGTCTGGCAAATCTCAGTCTTCTTAAATCTTGCATCACGACCAGGCCTCCACCTAAAAACTGTAAATGGTCGCGTGCAGATCTTGCATTCCTTATCATAATCAGCTTTTGTCTGATATTTGAACCAAGCAAAAGTTATCCAGTGTAAAACTTAAAAAACTAAATCATTTACAGATAGAAGTTATTGAATGAATATTTATATACCCCTTCAAGCTACTGAATAGCAACTATTATGCAGGCAATGAGATGTACAGACCAACATAAACTTTATCACAATCTCTATATACCATTCCCAGAAAAAATTTACCCAGACAAATTTCACAAATTCTATTACTCAAGCTCGCAAACCAATGCAACAAACTCATATATTTATTAAAAAATTAGGTTCTACTTTATTTCACCGTGCTGACTCCACTGACCTTACCGGGATCTGCATCCTGATAACCTACCAGTTTCCCCAAAATAACAACGTATATTTTAAAATTTACAGGGGAAAAAAAAAGCAAGTCGAATATTTAAATTTTACAAAGAAAAAGCAAAAATATATCCGCGAAAATCAAAAACATATCCTCAGAATTGAGTAAAGGGCAATACCATTCGCACGTACGGGTTGTCACCAAGACATGATTCACAGATAATAGGAAAATCAGAACGCTCCCAACCATCAGCCTGGTGATCTCTCAAAAATCGGTGCGCCATCTAAGTATCTCTTTGCTTTCTTCACTACTTTCTCCGTATGCTCTTTCAAACTCGTGATTACAACTTAACAGATAAGGAACAATAATATATACCTTAGGAAATAGGGTTTGATACGAAACTTTCGATAGAATCAAGTTCCACAAATCATGAAGGACATGGTTCCATTCCTCTTTCTGTAAATTGATGAAGGGTCAGTCACCGCCCGCCAGAAGCTTGGCTTCCAAATCAAAGAGAATTGGGGCAGCCCGTGGCTTATCAAGCCCATCGATGATTTATTTACTTTTTTTTCGTATTTGTTGTAGGTTCGGACTCGATACTTAACAGCCCTCAACTTTAAAAGAATTACGTATAACCTCTGTGATTTCAGAATTATTCTGACCGCCCCTAAGTATGACTGCCTTATTATGTCATTTCCATATTATTTCTAGTCCGACAACACCTCCCATGGATTTTTTTGTTTCCAAAAATAATTTTTATATTAAATTGATTTATAAATATAATGTTATTAGTTTTAAAAACATAAAAAAAAAACTAAAATAAGAAAGTAATTTTTATTTCTCTAATATTAATATTATTTATTTATTTTTATTTTTTTGTTTTATTAAATCATGTTTATTATATATTAATTTGATTTATTTAATAATGTCATTTCCTCTTTTCGATCTCTAATAAAATATCTCCAACAAAACACTTCATAAGATTTTTCATTAAAAAAATCTAAGGGTGCTCTAAGTTCCAGGCTACTGAAGCCAATCAAAGAATTTTTCTTAAAGAACAACTTCTATAATAGAGAAAAGAAGTCAGCACATGGCTTACGTTGACAACGACTCATATGATCAGAATTTTTATGAAATTATGTCAATAAAAGGGAAAGTTGTCGGTGAGGGTTTAAGTTATACGAAAATCAAACTCATCATACTAAAATCCCACCTTCGAAACACTAGATCAAGAATTATTGAACTATAATTTTAGAGTTCAATTAATCAAATTTGAAACCATGATTTCAAAAGAACCCTAATTTTGAAATTTTAATCCCTAGCTTCATACTCTAAATTTTAAATTTTAGAATATAATATGTTTAGCACCAATACCACATATGAAATTAATTTATATAAATAAAGAAAAACAATCAAAACTAATAAACAAAATCTACCTGCAAGTAATAAAACAATAAATTAAAAATTTTTAAGGTTATGTAACACTATTCTCCAAATATATATCACCAAAGAAAATATCAAACCGAACAGATGTACCAATTTAAAATTAATATTGATACAATACTGATTAAAAACATAATTTACTTATTTTAAAGTGTGTGAAAAAAGAGTGTCATTGAAACATAAACATTAATTATTATCATTAAATCTCATCACATGACGATAAAATCCGTAAAGATATCAAATTGCCTGAAAATGTAAATAGCCTGTAACCAAAACATATATAAAAATGCATAATAATTTAATAAACAACAACTATGCCCCTTTCCATACAGTCCATCGAACTAATCAATCGACTTTCTTGTATGTCTTGAAACTAATCTCGTCTACAAAACAACGTAAAATAAATACATGAGTGCAAAAACACTCAATAATTAGGTAACCTATTAGGTCACAACATAAAATCACATAAATAATAGTATTTCATTATACAAAAAGCCCTAACATCTCAAATGTTTATCTTTGTAAAATTTCAATAACTTAAATATTCTATTGTATTATTCTATGACATCTTGGATATTTACTCCGAGTTATATAACTTAGCATCTTAGGTACTTATCTCAGAGGATCTTATCATCGTAAATGATGTATTCTCAAATTCTCAATATTCATAAGATACCATGACCTAATTTCAGATATTCCTATAAAAGCATATCTGAATGAGATCCCAAATGTCTAACATGTATTAGTGCACAAAGCATGATATTGGTTGCACTTATGGTTGACTATACTACGATATCCTGGTCACTCAAGATAATCTAATCGTAATCCTTCTCTTTCCATGTATGCCTAACTACGAGATTACTAATTAAATTGTTACTCTTAGGTGGATATTTGCACTACTTAAGATATCGCATATGACCTTGCACAAGGCATACACTATCATGCAACATAAACACACATAGTCATGTGTTTTGCCAAAACTATAAAATTAATAACATTTTGTTCTTTTTGTCATGACTCAATTAATGTGAAGATAAAGTAAATATTTTAACATAGTTTTTCATTAAATCAAAACACACAAAGGTTCAACACAAGTGTTGACTTCTTAACTATGCATAAGTTAAGTAGCATAGGACTTTGGCAATACATCTTCATATTATGACACATGATCGTGTGTTGAAAAGTTACACAATCGTATGTCTTTGCATCTCATTGTATAAATGTCTGCATGACTTAACAACTCATGTATTATCTTATATAAGACATGTTTGTGTTGCCAAGACATACAATTTCATGTGCTTGACCAAATTTGTAAAATAAAAATCTTTTGTCTTTTTGGTTATGATTCAATTTATGGTATGAATAAATTAGATATTTTAATTTAAATTTTTAATCATATCAAAACATACAAACATACAAGGGTCGAATATAGCCCTAGGCACAATCGTTCACCCAAGTGACTATATATGGGTGTACAATCCTTTGGGTCATGGTTGTGCATCCTTAACCAATAATGATTATTAACTTATACTTAACTATAGTTAATCATAATACTATTGTCATGATTGTAAGATATTACGTTCATGGACGTTTGTCTATGATGGATGCACTCACAAATGTGTACCTTATAATATATGACAATGCATCATGTCATAGGCTTATGATTGTGAGCCCCTGTATGACCACTTCATCTCTAATCTTGTGCATGCACGATTGTTCACTTTTTCATGCTTAATTGTGCATTATTATCTAAACTTAAAGATTTAACAATTCTAATGATATTTTTATGCCCTGTTACATGAAATTTAAGTCTTTCTTCTTCAAAATTTCATCCATTATTAAATAATCATCATTTAACATACACTAACATGGTGGTAGTGAGATTCTGATAGTGAGAAGCTTATTCGGAGTTATAGTGTTAGTGCTAGGAACTCTTTGCAAGGGGATGGCATTGGTGTCGAAGCTAAAGAAAATGGTGGGAGGAGAAGAGACGAGATTCTGATGCAGAGGAACCGGAGTAGTGCGTTTTCTCCTAACCACCTTGATAACGGCTTATTAAGGTTCTACTTGACACCAGCGAGGAGTTACAGGAGAAGCAAATCTGGAAGAAATAGGGTAAAGATTTCGCAATCTTTGACCATGAATGGCTTGTAAAGGTGCAACAGTTGGTTCTTCAATGGAATATTTGGTTGTTGTAAAGATGCGCATCTGCGTATTTCTCGTTGTTTTATAGATAAATAGTGCATCATGTTGTCTCCCTTTTTCTGTTTAGCATGTTCTTTAACAAGTAATAACGATGCAGTTCAAATTTCCTGTTATTGTTAATGATTTTTGGAGCTTTTTTTCCGCCCTGAAGTATGAGATTGTTTGCTGGGTAGTCAGTCATATCATAGGCAGGCAGTTGGAATTTTCTACAACTTGTTATCCGTTAGGTTTGGCTGTTTATGTGTTCGAACTTTGAAATCCAAGTAATTGTATGATGCAAATAGGCATCTTGTAGTATTAGTACTGGTACTGCGGCTGGCCTAGTAATGGAAAGTAGTAAAACATTATTGTCAAGCTTAAATGCACAAGAAGTCATAGTTTTTGATGCAATCCTGTATCTCAACATGACAACAGAACTACAGTTCTGGAAATCTGCTTGATTCATTGATGATTTGAGATAATGAATGTCTCATCACTTTGTTTTCACAGGTTGCAGAATCTGAACCAAGCAATCCTTATTTCTTTCCAGACCAACCAATAACAGCTGTTTATAGAAGGATGCGTGTGTTTGTAAATTGTGCTGTAGTTATTGTATGAAGCACTATATAAACTGTGTCTGCTATCTTTCTGTGAAACTTGAAGGTAGTGCATCTTGCTATTTATTCCTTCAGGCTTACCTTTTGTGGGCTTATCAGTTTCTTTGTGGTTGGTCCTCAATGGTCAGAAGAGTTAATTGCTGTGATGCCAGCCTTTGAGCTTAGGTTTAAGAATTAGATTTTGTATGATAACTTTGAGCAATGGTAAGCGAGTCCTTGCTTTCAGATTTCTTCAGTCTCATACGTAGTTACTGGCGGCAATTCCTTTCCTTTTGTACTCCATCATGGCTTAGAATTTGAGGATAACAGATTTCTAGCTACAAGCGACAGGAAATTAAATTTTTGTTTTTAGCCATACTTTTTAAGGTTTGGATTTTATGCACGGGTTTTGGGTGGGTCCTCCCTATTGATAATCATACTAAAGTCGGATGGGACCAACAGCTAATTAAAGCTGCTAATCCAGTGTCGAAGGAGCTTTATTCTTCCAGGCCCGTAATTTTCAGCAATTTTAAGTCTTGCCGTGCGCGTTGCAGGTTATTTATAGCTTGAATTATTGGAATAATTGAATTGCCAGTCTAATAAATATTAATGGCATGGCACTGCTGTCTTTATTTTCCTTGGCACTCCGTAATTTCAGCAACAGCCTGCCACGATTAGTGCCTCTTTATTACCGCTTTATGTTTAGTTCTAGCTGTAATTAATCTTTATGGCATTGGACTCTTTAAGATGTCCCGGGACAGTTCGCCAATAATTGCTTGTCCACTGAATTATTTTCTCACTTGTCTTAAACGATTCAACTGATATTTCTGCATAGGATCCCATGGCTCCGCAAGCCACTGCTCCCTTAAGTGGCAAGAGAAGCAGTTGTGACTTGAGTTTCCCTTACTCGCTATGACAGAACCATATCCAATTTCAAGGAATCAAGTTGAAATATAAAAAGCACCCAGTTTTGGACATGGTGATTTTCATTCAAATCTACAGTGCCAGATTTACAGTTCACCATCACCTGAAAGTGATAGTTATTTACTCCTCATCCCGATTTAATATTTCCTTTTGGTCCTAAAACAGACCCAATCATACCACCCTTTCTTATCAACTCCTCCATCGTATAGATGGGTGAGCTCTTTCTCTTCCTTCGGTCTAGGCTTAAACGCCCACCAACCCAGCGGTGAAGTCTCTTTGTAGACCCACGCAACACCAAATTTCTTGTAGGTGCGAAGTAAAGCCTTGCCAACTTACTTCCAGAAGTAGTAGTCTTCTCTGCATAAGCCTATTTTCTTCGAATACTTGTTCGCATCGAATGATTTTAGCAATGGACAACCTGAAACAAATTTCACAGTTCTTGATGCAGACAATTTATCTAACATTTCCGAGATTGTTGGGTTCTGGGTTTTACCTGTTTAGGCTTCTTGATCAAATTTGTTGCCCGATGGCTAGTTGAGGATTATGGCCAAATTCAGCCCGGAGGCTTTAACAATTTCAATATGTAATGTGATAGGGAGTTGATGAAGATTTGGGCCGTTATCCTTGCAGATAGCCGTTTTGGGACAGTAGGTATAAACCCTTATTCAATAGAACTATTAATATCTTTATTGTAAACAAAACAAAAATAAATTAATATTCAATCCCCAGTTATATATAATTATGTTCGGGCAATATAAATTATGAATTAAATAAACAATTTTGGTGTTTATGATCTTGATATAAATAGAATTTGATGAAACTGACTGGGCCCAGTTTCTGATCTTGTTTAACTTATTCATACCAAGTAATATAATCTTTAAGAACACACAAGTCATTTACAATTTCTGTTTCAATAACTATTGTTGAAGCTTGGATATTTGATCAACACAGAGTTCCCACTGGCCTTTTATATGTCTACCACTTTGCAACCAAGAGAATTGCACCTAAATTTAGCGCGCTTAGCACTGCCAATACCCAGAAGAAGTAATCGAGGTGGCCATAGTTCAGATTATCTGGTATCCATCCAAGCTTTCCATTTCTGGTACTTATATGGGTCACAATTGTTACAAGCAGAGAACTCAAGTAGTTCCCCAGTGCAGTAGTTGTCAAAGAGAGAGCTGAGCTCAGGCTTCTCATGGCATGTGGCGCCTGTTCATAGAAGAACTCTAGTTGTCCATTGAATGTGAAAACTTCGGCACATCCTATGATGAAATACTGTGGAACTTGCCAAAATATTGAAATTGGAACTTCCTCAAGCTCGTAATAGTTGTGCCTCCTCACAATTTTAAGTCTCTCGATTTCTAATGTTGCTGCTGCTACCATGGCAAGTATGGATATAAAGAGGCCCATGCCCCTCCGCTGCAGCTGAGTTAGGCCATTTTTGTGACCGGTGACTTTTCTGGTAACTGGGACAATGATTCTATCATATACTGGGACCCAAAAGATGACACTGAGGGTGTCAAAGACGGAGAGAGAAGCTGGTGGGATCTTGAATTTAGAGGAGCCAACACGAGTATCCATAGCTGCACCCTGCAATACGAATAAAGTTCCCATCTGATTATACACTGTTGAGATGATGATGCCAGTGGCCCATATTGGAAGCAAACGTATGACAGCTTTTAGCTCCTCAACTTGAGTCACAGTGCAGAGTTTCCATGGGTTGTTCTTGTTTGTACCCTTGGCATCATCAGATTGTGTTTCCACTGCTGCCTTATCGAAGAACCTGCAGATCAAAAACAGTAAAAGGGTAACTGAAACAAGGAATAATAATTTGAATATGGAAACCGTAATTGTTCCATTTGAACATATTTGGACGCAAATGCATGGTGTATAAATATTTACTAACCTAAGATCATTTGTGTGATCAAGCTTGCGGCTGCCTTTGATATTGGATTCTGCATCTGCAGTCTCGTACAAGAGAGACTTGTCGTCAGGAACTTTAACTCGGTAGTTCCTAAATGATGCCACCACAACCTGGCAGATGCGAGTGACAGGGCTGCCTCCGGGTTTTTGGTTCCTGTAAAGCCGAGTTCCTGAAAAGAAGCTCAGTAATGCTATTGCCATGGTCACTGCCGGAATACCGAAACCCCATCCCCAGCTTACATTATCTTGTATATATACCAGTAAAGAACCTGCAATAAGAGCACCAACGTTGATAGAGAAGTCGAACCAATTGAAAAAAGAACTCTTGCTCTTCTTCTCAGACTCATCATCATCATCATCAAACTGATCAGCCCCGTATGATGAGACACAGGGCTTAATCCCCCCTGTGCCAAGAGCTATCAGGTAAAGTGCGGTGAAGCACACTGCGCTTTGTGCATCTGTTGCATGACACTCGTCTTTTGCATAACAAGTTGGCTTGAGACCAGGAACAGATGCCGAAATTGTCAACAGAGTCATTCCCTGTGTGAAAATGAAACATACAGTATTTAGACATTGAAGACAGTGAAAAAGCATATCCTTAGATCCCCATATGTCATTATGAAACACAGCTATAGCTTCACGACGTGAAATAAACACACAGTAACATAAATGCTCGAGAAGCAGGCAATCGTCCAATATCTTCCTAGATAAGCATCAGCTAGAAATGCTCCAATTAGTGGCGTGATGTAGCATGTTCGACCCCAATTTGAGACATTATTAGCAGCAGTTGTGTTATGCTGGCCTAAACGATGCTTGAAATAAAGTACAAGGTTGGTGCTCATTCCATAGTATGCCAATCTTTCACAACACTCAGTTCCTGTTGATTAATGCTAAAACTTATGAACATCTTAATTCTCATCATCATATTCAGCAGTTTCTGTTATAAGTAAGCACTGTACATATACCTAGAATGTAGGGGCAGGCCTTCCAAGTTCCCGTTTCCTTCTTGTTAGCCGGATTTCCATGGTAGTCTACTGTCCCGTCCTTCGTGTAAGTATTTTCATTTTCCATGGCTTTTAAATTAGCTTTTGTCTGTTGCTTATGCTTTTTCTGGGATCTAATCTGAAGCTGCAAAACTTGATGATGCACCATTAGTACACTAAAGAAAGAACTGTAAGTCTACTATTTTTTTCAGGAAGATGATCATGTCATGAAGTTTCTGTTACGGATGCGACTGCAAAAAATCGTTGCTGTCATTAAAGCACACAGTTTGCACAGTTTTGCTTGACAAATTGAGGAAACAAAATGTCCAGAAATTCAGAATAAGGCTTCTTTTCCTGCTCCAAGGGCAACCATATATCTGGACATCAAGAATCCGAACCAAGAAACCCAATCTAACGTAAATCCTGAAGTTTATCTATACAAGTCAAGAAGATGTATATGATCATGAACTAATCTGAATTGGAAGGAATTAACATTAGCCATAACCATGACATGGAAAAACATTTCCTACAAAATTTAAGTTCAAAAATAATACTTTCAAAGAGACAACCCACTCAAACACTTAAGAACTGATTATGAAAGACCGGAAATCATCTAACCTGATCCTTCACCAAGTTTATGCGATGCATCCATTAATCAGTTTGTTTCAGAGAAAAATTATGTGAAGGCAAGCGCAGACAACAGTCATCATAATTCAGTATGCCATTTAACAATATAGATTCACAGCCACAAAAATTAGATCCGAGAGTAATCTTCAACGTGGAAAAAAGCAACAAGAACAAGGAGATGAGTTGCATGGACGTTTGTCAAAATGATGGTATTTCATTTTGACAAGAACTGATTATGAAAGGGCATATCAGTTTAATTGATTTGGTGAAAAAAATTTTTTTTATCAGATTCTAAATTTAAGTATTAGAGCCACGAATAACAAGCATAAATTTTATCTTTACTTATTTATATATATATAATATGTCATCAATCTTGAAATGAGTTTTTTTTATGATTTTAAACATGTATTTTATTTCACTCAAAATTTGAATATAAATTTTGTTCATGAAAAAATATCATCACCTAACTCATCTATGAATGTGTAATTTAAGTATGCACAATTCGAATAGAGCATCACCTAACAAAAATCATACTTAAAAACTTTAACCAATCAATGAAAATGACAAAAATACCCTTGGACTACCTATAGACGCAATAAGTTATAGGAATATTTGATACACCATACGTTATGCATTTGTCAAATTGCTTAAATTTTCTTGCATTGCAGTGACAAGTATTCCCCCAAAAATCTTTTTGAGTAATGATTTTTAATAGATAAAAAGGTTATATTATGATTTGAAAATAGGATTTAGTCAATATAATAGGTTATCAGACCTCTCAATTAAAAGTTTAATAAACTTTAAGACACACATTATTACTAATTACCCGTATTATAATTTTTACGTGCATTGAATTTATATTTATTGTTCACTTAGATTCATATGTAAATTTCATTAGACTATTTAATGAATAAAACCATATACAATATTTTTTATATACATTTTATCTATCTAAAAAAATGTGTTGCCGTGTGATTTGAATATTAATTTATATTTAATTTATTATTAACTTAAAATTATTCAATCATTCAAATATACAAAATATATACACATAAATTGTTCATATTCAAATAATTAATTTTGTTAAATCAAAATTATAATTAATTTAATTTATATAAAGAAAATTATAACGAATCAATATTCCTTACAAACTACACAGAAGCAATTATAAGTGAAAGTGGAACAACTTCGTCACTTGAACTTGAGCTTAATAAGGTCACATACCCATGGTTTGAGTTTGAATTCGAATGTGTCGAATTGACAATCAAACTCGGCTCAAATCCACTCCTTGGTACATAATGTAAAATGTCTACTAAAATTTCTTGAAATCTTCTTCGGACACGAAAAGAATCCTAAGCAGCCAATCCAATCAACAGCCTTCTCAGGCGTACAGCCACAGCATAGACACTGTGAGCGAGTCCGTACTGAAAAAGAGTCATTCTTCAATCCTGCCCGATACCAGTGCCGCACTCAAAACCCGCGGAAAGCTATAATACTATTCGAATAAAAGAAAGAAAAAAGAACATTGAAATTTGAATTCTCAGAAAACTCAAAACGGAGTTCATCGACAGAAAATGGATCGAATCCAAGCCGCGAAGGAGCTCGCTTTTCGGGTCGGATTCTCCGGTCACAGTGGGCATCTGAGGGTTGAGCCTCTCTACACCGTGGAAGACCGCTCCGACCCCATAAAGTCTCTTCCTGATTTTATCCTTGTGAGTTTTTATTTTGATTTTCTTTTTGAAATTTATCTCTTACAAGTCAACCAAATATCAGTATGGTCCATTTTGAAGTCATATTTAGTGCTTTTGCGTTTTTTGGTTTATAAATGTACTTGTTGGTGTCGCTTTTAGTCTGAATTATGTGCTTCTTGTTGCTTCAGGGTTTATTCATGCTTGAGTAACTTGCCCTATTATCCTATGTTGTTTTTTCATCATATGTTTTAAACAATTTCTGGTTAAATGGTTTCGAGACATGATAGAGCTTGCAGCATTTGGTTTTTAGAGTATATAGGATTGTGACTCGTTATATTGAGTTTTAAATTCTATAAAAGACGAATCATAAATTTTAGAGTTAAGCAAACTTTTGTTTTCTGGTCATAACTTGTTTTTTGAATTTATACGAAATTCTATCCAAAAAAGAAAAAAGAGAAAAAGAAAGAAAGAAGAAGAGGAGGTTGTTGTCTTTCTTACTAAAACAATTGTCTTTGTTATTATAGTGAAGGGTTTAAATTTGTGGGTCAATTCAAATCGTAAAGGCTTAAACGCCATTTTTGTGTATATAGGAGGTTACTGTTTCTCCAACCTCATGAGTTGCATTTTCCAATACTAAATTACATCTATGTTATGTATATGTCAGCCCCCTGCGTTTCCTAGGGAATCTCCTGAATCGATAAAGGAGCATATAGAGGAGAAATATCTATCAGTGGGATTGGATGGTGATGAATTTTCTCCTGAAGAAAGTGGAAGGCAGTGGGATTTTGATTGGTTTGGCAGGGCCAAGATACCTCTAGAGCCATCTTTGCCGAGGTCTGTTGTGGTCCCGGTATGGGAGGTGCCATACCAACGACAAATGAAGCAAGGGAAATGGGAACCCAATTCAGTACAGGTACAACAGATCCTTTGCTAACATGTTTTCTTGCTTAACCATGGGGATAATTCAAATGGTTGGATTTGCAACTGTGCCCTTGTCTTTTGTGTCCAGTTGAACTGAAATGCAGAGCTACATTTAGAATCTTGGTTCTTTGACATAAGCACCAATTTTGGTGCTTTGTTACCTTCTACCTTCCAACTTCAGTATGAGATTGTGCATATTGTATTGTATTAGGTGGATGTATCAGAACTGATGATAGGATCTCAAGATTCTGGTCCCTTGCCACGCATAGCTGGACCGGCAAAAGATTTTGTAAGGGGAAGCATCAATAACCGTCCTTTTCGGCCAGGAGGTTTGGAGGATTCCCAATCTTTAGAGAGGATTCTTCCTTATGGTGCTTCTAATGGTGAGTGGGTGAAAGAAATGCTGAATGGTGGTCCTGTTCAGGTTGTTCCTCCGAGCTTTAAGAAAGGAGTAGACTTTGGTGAACTAAAGGTAATTTCACTTTACATAAGAATCAACATGAAAAGTTTTCCTGGAAACTGTCTGTATTTTTATTAGTGATCGGCAAGTTAATTTGTTACAATCTTTTTTCTTCTTGACATTACCTTTTTTGAAGGCATATCCTTGTTCATGGAATGTTTACACGGACCAGGATCAAAGATCATTTGATAGCACATCAGAAGAAAAATTGGTTAGTTGTTGCATTATCGTTTCACCATCTATCTGTTAGTGGCCTTTAATTTTACTTTAAACCAGGACTTGCAAGTATCATCAAACACTTGGAGTTCCTGTGTATGTGCTTCAAATAGAATTGCGTTCTAGAAATAGATCTCATTTATTGTCTGACTTATTTTCAATTCATTTCCAATAGTTTGATGTTCATTTGCAGAATGAGTTGGCTGTACAGTTTGATGATTTATTTAAGAAAGCTTGGGAAGAGGATGTTCCAGAAATAGAGAAAGATGGTATTTACCGTCTGACCCTTTTCATCTACTCTGTGGATTTATCTTTATGTAAAGTTGATATATAGAAGATGTTATGAGCTTTGCCTTGGTATGATTGGGCTAATGAATCCTATGCCATGTTGAGAAAATGCTTATGCATAAGTTTGACCATCGTTTGTTTTTGACTATGTATGAGATTGCCTGCTTGCTATGAGTTTGATAGCTTGGTGAGGGCCAAGTTGTTAAATTGGCATTCTTATAACTCAGTTTCTGCTTCTTATTTCCGGTGGGTCAAATCATGGGATCATGAGGGATATCTTCAAAGTCATTAACAGTCAGATGAAGCAGGCTTGATCATATTAAGAACTGAGACTGAATTTAAATCATATTTAGAAATGGCAACGAATACTGGGCAATGTCTTGTATATTGTTTACCAGGAGGAAGATTAAAGTGGCCTTATAATTATAGTTAATGTTCATAGTTAGTGCATGGTTACAACTTCATATCTTACATTTTTGCTCCTTTTTATACTTGTAGTTGTATGGATAAGTTCTAAAGGAAAATGGTGCAACCTTGATTGCCTTGGTTAATACTCTTCTGCTACACTCTGAATATGATTGAGGAAGATAAGTGATAACTTGGAAATCATGCCTAGTGTGACTATTTCCTACATGCAATTTCATTTCACAGCTTGTGAAACTAGAAGTTGCCCTGTAAATCTTGATAAAGATATGTTACCTAATTGAATCAAACTTTCTCCTCTTGATGAATGAGCTATAAACAATTCACATTAGGGTTGGATTTTATCCAGGATGAGCCTGAACAAGGTCTTGCGATTTGCTTGAATTTGAAAGAGCCAACTTAAAATAGGCTTGAGGGGGGGTTTCAACTTGGCTTAAAAACAATTTTACTTTGGATTCATTTCAACTGGCTCAAATTCAGTTTGTTTAAAAAAACAAGCCCAATCTTTGGCCCAAACTCAATTTGTTTGATCTGAGCTTGAACAGCTCAAATTGAATCCAATCCTAATTCGCTTAGCGATATCTACTGTAAATTTGGTCTCAGGAAAAGTGGTTTTTGGTCAGACGTGATTTTCTTTCTCTCTTTCCCTTCTTTCCCCTCTTAAAGCACTACTTTTCTTAAGGTCATAAGTCAGAAGCAGAGTCTGGTGAGTCGGATGCTGAAGTAAATGAGGCTGATGGACTCGGCAGTGTGCAGGAGCCTGGTCAATCTGTATTGGATGAGATATTATCAGTTGACTCAAAAGGCTCAACATCAGTATTGGATGGTGGTGGTCAACAGCAGCAGGAGGAGGTAACTGGCTTAAAGAAGTATATAATGGCAGCTTCTTTCCATATGAACTATATGATATCTCTTACTCTTTGTTTGTTTCCTTTAGTGGTTTTGATATGCTTTTGGTTGATGATTTCATCTCTTGGCAGGCCTGGGCTGTTAGTGGAGGTAGTGAAGGAATTGCCAATCGTTTTTATGAACTCGTCCCTGACATGGCAGTTGATTTTCCCTATGAATTGGATAACTTTCAAAAGGAGGTATTCGTTTATGAAACTTTCTTCTATTTTATATGAGGAGCAGATCACTTATATTTAGATTTGGGTTTTTAATTTTGACCTAGTAGATCGGACATTGATGAAAATTTGGCCTTTCCACTGATTCCTTTTGCTTGTATTCTGAACTAAAACTGCATCTGTTGTAAAGTGTTCTAAGTCTGTGCTTATACTGTGTTTCTGGGATGCCTTACTGCTTGGTTACATAAGTGACTCAGCAGTTGCAAAATATCTCCAATTCCATTTTCATTCATTCTCAAATCCATAACTATCTTACTTCTGATCAGTTTAGCTCAATAATTTTTTATATTATTTTACTTAAAATCTGTTGGAGGCAAACTTGAAGGGAGAATCCAAATTTGTATCATATCTGCTTGTGCAATAAAAAACTTCATTGCTTCTGCTATAACAACACCTGTATGTCCTATTACATCTGCTTTCGTGGGAATTAATCAGGAAATATTTGTCTCATTTTGCTATCAAGGATTTTACCTACTGGACCTAGTTTTTTCTATGTCTTAAGCCTTCACCTATAATTCAAGCACTTTTTCTTATTGGTAACCCAAATTTTCTCTTATATGCAAATTTCTTACCATTTGTGTTTTTCAGGCTATCTATTATCTGGAGAGAGGGGAGTCTGTTTTTGTTGCAGCTCATACTTCAGCTGGAAAGACAGTTGTTGCTGAGTATGCATTTGCTTTGGCATTAAAGGTATAACCTGAATCTTCGAAGGGTCATTTTCCAGTATTGTTTTAGATTAGATTCGTTGAATATGGTTTATGGCTTCAAGAGATTTGTGTCTTTTCCTGATATCTGGAATTTACAACATTCTCCCTTCAGTTGTTCTATGATAATGTTATAAATTCAATGGTGTTCTTAAATGCATGCAGCATTGTACAAGGGCTGTGTATACTGCTCCAATAAAAACCATCAGCAACCAAAAGTATAGGGATTTTTCTGGGAAGTTTGATGTTGGCCTTCTCACTGGTGATGTTAGCTTGAGGCCAGAGGCTTCTTGTCTCATCATGACCACCGAAATATTAAGGTCAATGCTTTATCGTGGAGCTGATATTATACGTGATATTGAATGGGTAAAATGATTCGTTTCATTTGGTATATATGTTTTTTTTTCAATGGCGATGTCTCCCTTCTTTTGATTGATAAAGTGTGTTCACTATTGCTATTTCTTTTACCACAATTCTGAAATTCCTTTCTTTGCTTTTCTTTTTCGTGCATTTGTGAAAAAGATAGGTTATATTCGATGAAGTGCATTATGTCAATGATGTTGAAAGAGGTGTTGTTTGGGAAGAAGTTATAATTATGCTTCCGAGGCATATCAATATTGTTCTTCTTTCTGCCACGGTACTTGCTTCTTTGTCTCATTCCAACTGAATATTGCAATATGGATAAATTTCTGTTGCTAATATTGTTAATGACTTTGATTTTTTACCTTAGCTATTGTAAGTTGGGTCATGTGGTTTTGAGAGCAGTATCTGTTGCTTCGAATATGATTGGAAATATGTAAAGCATCCTTTTTTTTTTTTTCACCCCTATTCTCAATCATCTAGACCCTAACCTTGATTAGTGAGATATGATTTCGAGACCCATTGTGCAATAACAAGAGACTAGCATTTTCCATCTGAACTATGGAGCACCCATCATATAAAGCATCATTGCAGGCTCCAACATGTAAATTTTGTACAGAGATGAATGGATATTGCAATAAATCATTCTGGGTGCCTGTTTTGTCCGAGCTTTACAGTTATCTTTGTCTGCTCTTCCTCTTGTTTAGTTAGAGCTTTGATGTGGCATAGCATAAAGTGTTCTTCATAATTTCACAGGTACCAAACACAGTTGAATTTGCTGACTGGATTGGTCGAACAAAGCTAAAGGAAATTCGTGTTACTGGGTGAGTGGTAACTCTTTATGATAATTGAAATTGAATTGACATTCTCTTGTTTTTTTTAATCACTGTAACTGCTCTCTTGTTTTTGGATATGTTTCTGTTATTAGGACGACCAAAAGGCCAGTTCCTCTGGAACACTGCCTATTTTACTCCGGAGAGTTCTACAAAATATGTGAGAGTGAAACTTTCATACCTGAAGGGTTGAAAACTGCTAAAGATGCATTCAAGAAGAAGAATTCAAGTGCAATTGGTGGTGGGAGTGGATCCTATGCAGGGTCTTCAGCAGGTCGTGATGTGGTTCGATCTCAAAAACAAGAAAACCATAATCGTGGTAAACAGATTAAGCATTCTGCTGCAAAAAATTTAGGGAATTTCTCTCGGAGTGGTTGGGTGAATCAAAACAATGGTGGTAGCCAGAACAATCAGGGCTCAAGGAGATCAGAAGCTTCTGTCTGGTTATCACTTATAAACAAGCTATCAAAGAAGTCACTGTTACCTGTATGTTAGGTTGCCTCTTATCACATAATTTTATGCTGATGTCTTCTGATGATATGTGAATGATACTCCATTACTTCTTAGCAGCATTTATCATCTTTCTTTTCCATTTCATCTGTGTTTGTGAAACTTGGGAAAAGGAGAAACTCAAGAAATTTTGAATTTAATTGCCAGCTAATTTTTAAATATGATTTTTTAGAAGAAAACATCTTACTGGGAAAATGAAGTGGAAAAAAATGCCTGCCTGGCATGTTTTCTATATCATATTAACTATGACAGTAGAATAACTATCACCAATTTTTACCTCTTATATCTATGAAAATTATGGTATTTAATCTTTTCTTTATATAACTGCATCAAATTGATCCTTGTTAACTTGTTACCATCAAATGCACGCATGTAGTTTTTGTTCATTTCATTTTGTGGTCAAAGGAAATTCTCTAAGCTTGTGCTTGGGATTTTCTTATCTTGTAATATTTTGAGCATTTTTACCTTGAATTTTGTGTCCAGGTGGTTATATTTTGTTTTTCTAAGAATCGCTGTGATAAATCAGCTGATGCCTTGACCAGCACTGACCTCACTACTAGTTCTGAGAAAAGTGAGATAAGGATTTTTTGTGACAGAGCATTTTCGCGACTAAAGGGTTCTGATCGGATTTTACCGCAGGTTTGCTGCTTATGGAAAGATTTTTCTTAATTTAAACTACTTGGAGTTAACATCTATTAACTTGAAATATTATAAAGATTGTCAGGGTACAAAGCCTCCTTCGTCGGGGAATTGGTGTCCATCATGCAGGATTGCTACCAATTGTTAAAGAAGTTGTTGAAATGCTTTTTTGTCGAGGTGTGATTAAGGTAAGGTTGTGCGGTCTCTGATGAACGATCAGTAACCGCATCTATGATAATTGCACTTCTATTGTTTTCAAAACTAATAAAGTTTCCAAGCTTGTGTTCTTTAGAGGTTGAGCATGCTGGAAAATTTTTTTAGTAATTTTTCTTCGCAATTTATTATATTAAAGCATTCATCCTGGTTTCTGCATATGATTAGATTATTTAGGTTGCTTGAGATATATGGGCCATTGACACTTATCTATTTTTTCTGTAGGTTTTGTTTTCGACGGAGACTTTTGCTATGGGGGTTAATGCCCCTGCTAGAACGGTGAGTGTTTGATTTGCCGCTAAATTTGAAATACATTCAACAGTAATTAGATACCCTTGCAGGTTTATCCTCTGCAATTTTCTATCTTCTATAATGGGGGTGCTAATTTGTTTTTAATTAATTAATGTGCATTCAAATATTTGGCCATTTGACCCGTTGAGTGAAAGAGATCCTGCTACAGTAGAAACAATATGTGACGAATCAAGATAGTTAATTCTTGATTAATTTAATTACTGAGATTTTATTGGCATGAAGTCTGTGCCCCATTTCAGCTTGCTAACATGCAAATATTGCTGTTTGCATTAGGAACTCTTCTTGCATGCACTAGATCTAGTATTATTTGTTCTTCTGATAAGTCAGTATGTTATATATGTTTGCATGTTGTAAATTAAGTACTATGGTTAGTATTGTACTGCATAATTAATTAGCATATTTATTATCGGAACACATCTTTTTACCAGTATGTTGCATTACTTGACTGCAACCTGTCGTAGCTTGTATGTGTTATAATGTCTGCATGTTCTTATATCAATTTTGAGTGTCCTTTAAAACTTTTGTAGGTTGTTTTTGATACTTTGAGGAAGTTCGATGGCAGGGAATTTAGACAATTACTTCCTGGCGAATACACTCAAATGGCAGGTCGTGCTGGCAGAAGAGGTCTTGATAAAATTGGTACAGTAGTTGTAATGTGCCGTGATGAAATCCCAGAAGAGAGGGATTTGAAAGATATTATAGTTGGAAGTGCAACCAGGCTGGAATCTCAGTTTCGACTAACTTATATAATGATTCTCCATCTTCTTCGTGTTGAAGAATTGAAGGTAAACTTAGATATTGAACTGGATAGAAGC
The DNA here is from genome assembly GCA_026122585.1 of Anacardium occidentale. NCBI lineage: Eukaryota > Viridiplantae > Streptophyta > Magnoliopsida > Sapindales > Anacardiaceae > Anacardium > Anacardium occidentale. Next base: position 908,021 of record JAJEJH010000063.1, on the reverse strand, counting down.
TTTTAGTTGAAATCTGCAAGCAATTTGTTGCTTTTATGCACTTTTTGGAAATTTTGGTGTTGGTCATTCCTAGAAATTTGTCCTTGCATTTCTTATTTTCAGTTATTGTGGTACATTGTGCATGGGAAGCAGACCTTTATAATGTAGATGATTTTCGTTTCTTTTTAAAAATGTGAAAAGAGTTTTTGATTTTGTCAAATGTGCTTGTGCACAAACTCTTGTGTTTGCTAGCTGCATGAGTCAGGTGTGATAATTACTTCATCCAGGGTATTTCTGTACTAGCATTGTTAGGTTTGTAGCTTTATGAAACAACTTAATGATTATTTTTGTTTATAGGGATGTGTCTTAGACGGTATGTTATCATTTGAATTTGTTAAACTTCTTTCCTAGTCGTGGTCTGAGTTTAATAACAACAAATTAAAACTCTATTGCATTTGTGCATGCTTCTGTAAAATCATACAGCTATGAAGATGTGGCTTACCTTGCCTATTATTGATTATTTTCAATTACAACTTATTAAAAGAAAAATAAAAAAGAATTGTGCATAATTCTTCCTAGATCTAATGGTCATGAGTTGTGGTTTTAAACAATCTTTTGTAGTTTATTTTAGACAAACCTCAGAAGATTGTTGTCTGGGCTGGGTCTATTGAAGCAAATGGTGAAATTATTGCTTTCTAACCATCTAGAACTTTATAATTATCAACTGAGGACAACTTGGCCTTTTGTTCTCTCTTTCTTTCTAATATATTTATATTTTCTTGAAACCATTTATCCTTTTTTCATTTTCCTAGTGTTGACTGGGAACTACAAATGCAGGTGGAGGACATGTTGAAAAGAAGTTTTGCCGAATTCCATGCTCAAAAGAAACTTCCCGAACAGCAGCAACTTCTTATGCGAAAGCTTGCTCAGCCAACAAAAACTATCGAGTAAGTTTAAGAATGGTAAAATCCTGGTTAATTTGGCAACTAATGTTTTTTAATTAACATGTTCTCTTATGTGCTAGAGCCAAGAAGACATTTAATATCTTCCCTTTACTCATATTGTTATGAAGTATCAAAACATTTGGTCCAATAGTAAAATCCCCTATCAAAATATTATTCGCTTTGAACACATAGTTTATCACGGTTTTGCTTTTGAGCTTTATAATCCAAAATGTGTTTTTACAAGTTAGGAACTCACAAACTATTTAACCAGTTTTGTTTTAGTGTTCCCAAGTAATGTGGACCATCCATATATACTTAACATCTTTCTTGTGTTTTGTTAATGTGGGATTTGATAAAAAGTGTTATATTCACTCCCCTTTTACGAGACTTGATGTCCTTGTTGAGGTTTATTTTATTATCGCTTAAGAAGACACATAGAGTGACTCTGATATCATTTGTAACATTTTAGTCAAATAGCTTAATCTCATTATGAAAATATTGTATGCTTTAGACACACAATTTATCTCAGTTTTACTTTGAGGTTTTGCAATCCAAAACATGTTTTTACGGTTTAAGAGTTCATACACTATTTAACTTGTCTTGTTTTAGCATTCCTAAACTATATGAAATGCTCATACATATCCAATATTTTTTTTGTTCTTTATTGATGTGGAATTCCCCTAGGCGTGTTATAAGTGCCATCACAATTTTGATTTTCTTGTTTTACATGTTTGATACATGTCTATGGAGACTTGATGGTTTTTGACTTTATATCAAAATGTGATTTTCTTTAGATTGTTGTCCTACATGTGATTGGATGACTTTTACTTTGCCATCTTGGTTACATTGGGCAAGATTTCCTTAGTCTATCTATTCTTCTTGATTAGCATGATTTTTTAATTAAAAAAAATGGTTTTTAGGTTTTTTTCAAACAATTAAAATAATGGTATATCATTATACATCAAAAGAGAGAGAAGGACCACCATATATTTTACCATGAAAAATATAGATGCATATTCAGCCCTATGTTTCCATAGTCTGGCTGTTTTCCTATCATTTGTGAAATGGAGTAGATGACTTGGTTTGTAAAGGCTGAATATGGCATTGATTTTCATGGGTGTGAAAGGACTATTGTCAAGTATGTTGATATTAGGTCATGAGCATTTGCCTCATGTTTGCCTGTGATATCTTCTTTATATTATTTTCATGCTGAATCCTTTCTCTATAATTATGTTTCAATTATTAATCATCTGTGATTGTATAGCTCATCAAGCATCACTGTTTATATATAGTTGTATTAAAGGTGAACCCTCAATTGAGGAGTACTACGATATGTATTCAGAAGCTGAGAAGTATAACAACCAGATAACTGAGGCAGTTACCAAGTCACCTTCTGCCCCGCAACTTCTAACACCTGGAAGGGTGATATTTGTGAAATCACAATCTGTGAGTTCTCACATAAGCGTATCTTGTTACAGATTCTATGTCAATCAGGATTCTAGGATTTGTTTATTAATTTAAATATATTGTCATTTATGGACCAAATTTTTTCTCTTGCCATTAGAATGATTTAGAAATATGTTACTGGCCTGCATTAATTATTTCTGTGGGTAAAGATATTTGTTCTTAAATGAATTTTTTTGGTGAATGATACCTAATCTCACTAAGAGTCTATGTTCTGGAGCTGGAACTAGTCTGAAGGGGCAAACTCTGATACTATCTTTTCATGTGGGTTGATTTTAGAGACAATGACTTTGTTATATTGGGACAAAGAATGAGAGAATTGTGCTGAATAAATTTAATGCCCAGTAATATCCTAATTCAATTTCCTATGCCCACTGATTTACCTTATACGAGCAAAAAACAAGATTTTTTTTTTGTCATGATTCAAAGGTTCTGTTTGTACTATAATTTTATTGTATTGGCTATGTGAGTGTGATATTTTTTTAGTTATACAGTTCTTTTATACTGTTTGTTGCTAAAGTCCTATCTTTGATAATTCACAGGGTCAAGACCACTTGTTGGGAGCTGTTGTGCAAGCTCCTTCAGCCAGTAATAAGCAGTACATAGTTTTAGTGCTGAAACCTGATGCACCATCGACAACAGAGACTCCCTTGGAGAAAAAAAGCGGGAATTTCTCAGAAGGTTATTTTATGGTACCAAAATCAAAACGTGGTCTTGAAGATGATGGCTATTTTGCTGCTCCTACCTCTCGTAAAGGCTCAGGTGTCATCAACATAAAACTACCACACCAAGGTACTGCTGCTGGAATGAGTTATGAGGTCAGAGGAATTGATAGTAAAGAGCTACTCTGTATATGCACTAAGAAGATAAAGATTGATCAAGTTCGACTTCTTGAAGATGTCAGCAGTGCTGCCTTCTCAACAACAGTTCAACAGCTACTGGATCTGAAATCTGGTGGAAACAAATATCTTCAGGCCCTAGATCCATTAAAAGGTATGGCAATTTATCGATTGCTGTAATTATTGATATTTTTGGATGAAATACAATTACTCTTTCTGAATATGAAGCCAATTATGCTTGTAAGATCTAATTGAGAGCTTTGTTTTGGCTTGTGGGATGACATAAGGAGATAAAAAGCTTTAAGCAGTTTCCTGTCTCTGGTTTTTCTGTCTAGGATAAGGGTAGTATAAGTAGTCCCATTTATCTTCCTTAGATGTCTTTTGCCTTGGTGCTATTGTTTTAGATTTGAAGCTGAAAGACATGGAACTTGTGGAAGCGTACTACAAATGGAATAGACTGTCGGAACAGATGGCAACAAATAAGTGTCATGGTTGTATAAAATTGGAGGAGCACCTTAAGTTGGCCAAAGAGATTAAGAGACATAAAGAGGAAGTTAATGCTTTAAAATTTCAGATGTCAGATGAAGCTCTTCAACAGATGCCAGATTTTCAGGGACGGGTATGTTTTTGTAATGTCAGCAATGGTTCTTTTTCTGGTGGTAATCATCTCATGATTCATTTGCTTTACCTCTTCTGAATATTTTAAGCTTTCTTACAGATAGATGTTCTGAAGGAAATTGGCTGTATCGATGAGGATCTTGTAGTTCAAATTAAAGGTCGTGTTGCTTGTGAGATGAACTCTGGGGAGGAGTTGATATGCACAGAGTGCTTGTTTGAGAATCAACTTGATGACCTGGAACCAGAAGAAGCCATAGCTATAATGTCTGCTTTTGTGTTTCAGCAGAAGAATGCTTCTGAACCGCATCTTACTCCTAAACTATCTGAGGCTAAACAAAGGTTAGATTCTTTATTCCTTCCTCTCTCTACATCTATTGTATCTTATCATTAGTTTTCATGACACTGTTAATAATCCGTAAAATTAATCTGGGATCTAACTTGGTGTAACTACGTTTCATTCTAATCTTATTTGTTATTTACTCTAGATTGTACGATACAGCCCTAAGACTTGGGGAGCTTCAAGCCCATTTCAGTCTACAGATTGATCCTGTGGAGTATGCCCAAGAAAATCTCAAGTTCGGTCTTGTTGAAGTGGTTTATGAATGGGCAAAGGTTTTCTTCTCGCAAACACCTTGTAACCTAGTCGCAGCCTTTATATAGCTTGTCATCTTACACACATCTTTGTGGCAGGGTACCCCGTTTGCAGATATCTGTGAGCTTACAGATGTTCCCGAGGGTATGATTGTTCGGACGATCGTCAGGCTGGATGAAACGTGCCGCGAATTTAAAAATGCTGCAGCCATTATGGGCAATTCTGCGTTGTACAAGAAGATGGAAACAGCTTCTAATGCAATAAAGCGCGATATTGTTTTTGCAGCCAGTTTGTACATCACTGGAGTTTAATTTTCCCACACTTTCACTTCCAGGGAACACAAGGTTTCTTCTTCTAACCAGAGAATGGCTGGCTTGATGTTATGAAATTTAAATATCTTCTCAAATGTTCTGTAGAGTTTTCCTCTTTAGATTGTCTCCATAAATAGTCAAGAACACTGCATGAATCCTTAATATTTATCTGAATGTAGGCAAAAACATTTTAAAAAACGATGTTTGGCATATCATTATGGGCCACATGACAATTTCCCACCCAAGGTTTTCTTAAAGGACAAAGTCTGACCTGTAAAGTTTTAAGAAGTCAAGTGTTCACTTAAATTCATCTTGAAAAAACCAGTATAATTATGTTAATATTAAAATAAAATTTAATATAAATAATATTTTAATAAAATAATATTAAAATAATAATAAAAATTTAAAAAACAGTTATCAACGTTAATAGTGTTATCGACAATGGTAATTATCGTTAATATAATCAGATGGATAGAAATGATTATCTAATTCTATTGAAAGTCGAATTTAATCATTTTGATGATAAAAACGGTTAGATCAAATTGTCAAAAATCTGACAGAGATCGACAGATCTGGTCGTCTCCTCCATAAGAACGGTTAGATCTGATCATTTGATTGTGTTAATGACGGTTATTATAGTCAATAATATTGTCAGTGGCGATAGTTATTTTTAAATTTTAAATTTTTATTTTTTTTATTTTTAATATTATTTTTTATTTTAATTATTTTTATATAATTTATTTATTAATTTTTATTCAAAAAACAAAAATGTTTTTTAAACTTTGGTTAAAAGTCAAGTAATTGGTTTTTTTAAACTTTATAGGTAAAATTTTGTCATTTAAGAAAATCTTGTGTGGGAATAATCGTTTGGCCAATCAGTATATGATTAAATAATTTTAAATTAAAAATAAAGTGTATAAAATGTGATGTAAATTTGTATAAATTCTTTGGATCTAACCTAATTTGTACATTATTTGAACATGTAATTTTTAAGCAGATAATAAGTTTAAGTATCTCGGGGTGATTTTGATTCTTTTTAAGGAATTTTCTAAATACTTCTAATTATTCAAATGAGTAATTAATACATTCCAAAATCGAATTTAGCCCAGCATTTGTATTCTAAATTATACTGAGGTGACTCATAGGACAGTTTTGATGGTCTACTAGATACCCTTTGAAGGTAACAAACATTTCCCACATTCTATATATATATATATTTTCATTCAAAATTTAATTTTGTTAGAAATAAAAACTATAATTATAAGAATAAATAAAAATTTTATGAAAAAAAATTAAAAAAGAATATTTTTTTTTTATAATCTCACTTTAATGTTTTATTATCACTCTAACTTTTTTACAAGTTTAAAAACTTTAATCAATAAAGATGTTAAAAAATATTTAAAAATCAAACTGAATTGATATCCAAATTGAAAATCAATCAAAAAATACAATACTCAAAAAATTGATTGAGTTACTGGGTTAGACAATTGAGTGAATTGAACTTTTGGTTTGATTATCAATTTTATATATTTTGAAAACCGATCACTTAAATTGATTTGATTCTTAAAATTAAATAAATAAACTGGTAAAATTTATAAGTTAAAATATAATAAAAAAAATTATTTAATAATTGGTTAAGTGGTTTTATATATGCAACTCAAGAGAAAAATGGAATGCCACTTAAAAAAATAAAGTAACCCAAAAAATTGGTTCGATTATCCGATTAAATTGGTTTGGTTCTCAACTGATTTCTAATTAAAATCGATCTGATTTTAATTTATTAACTTCTTAGAACTAAGAATTTGGTTCTATTCACGGTTTCAATTGTTTGAATAAACCGGTTTTTTTCAACCTTAATAACTACAACGACAATGACTAATTCAAATCCAAACCCACTAGAATTTTTACTCATGCCCAAATCTATTATTACGATAAAACATAATATTTTGACATTTTTCCATGATCGAACACTTGCAATTCAATTTTTAGTAATCCTAAACCCAACCCCATCAAAACCATCTACCAGGAAGAAGAGGTGAAAGGGGGAAGACAATTAATATTTGGTTGTTTTAGGGTTACTTAATAATTTTGAAAAGTAAAATTATTAAGTCTGACGCGATTATTTAATTTTTTTGACACTTCGCTTGATATTTTCTATCATAAGAGTTCATTTGGGGATAAAAATGTAATTTTCACATTCAGTAAGTTAAAACGGTTTTAAGACCAAATATTGGGTGGGCAATTGTGATTCATTCTATTTAAAAAATAATTGTCCCCTGTAAATTCCCTTGGCTTCTTACACGTGTCAGCCCAAATGGCAGGAAAAAAATTGCGGAGCTGCAGAAAGTTAAATGTCTTTAACAATACGAGAAACAAAATTGCTTGCCTCGGCTAACGCACAAAGTAAAGTCCGCGAGCAATATTTCACCACAACAAATAAATAAATAAAGAGGAATTTTTTTCCACTCAAGGTTTTGAGGAGTTACATTCTAACCCCTCAATTCTCAACGACAAATTTTTCCGCCAAATCTCATGCCATTAATAAATTAAGAAACCTCGTTCTATTAATAAATTAAAAAGTTAAATTACTATATTATCCCATTTATTTTCCTTATATAAACTTATTATATTATTCCTAAAAACGATTGTCAGAAATCTAATTAAGTCCTATTTGAATTTCCTTAATCAATGTTAAAATTAGATTCAAATCGAATTAAATTCAAGTTTAATTTAATTTTATAAGAGTGAAATTAGAGTTCATGTTTGAGTTCAAGATCAGCTTATTTGAATAAGTTGAATTCAAATTCAATTAGTCATATGTCTTAAATATCTAAAACAATATTATTTTAATTAATTTAAATAATTTTATTGACTTACGAGTAAAAATCGAGCTTAATATTACAATCTCACGAATTCTAAACTCGAGTTTATAAAAGATAAACTTGTTTTAAGCTTATCAAACAAAGTTTAAGTTTAACCTTAAATTGATTCAATTCGAATTTAACGTTTAATTTTGCCATATCTAGCAAAATCAAATCTTTTTGGGTGTGTGCTGGAAAATGTGTGACTTGATGGCTGAGATCGTAGCCAATGAGTGAAAATTTGTAGTTTAAGAACTTATTATCTTTCCAAAATTGGGTGGAAAATAGTTACTCTAAAATAATTAAGCATTTATGAATTTTAATTTTGTTTCAGCAAAATTAAATTTTAGTTATAATATAATTTTTTCGGTTTAATTTCTATTTTTATCATCAAAATTTAAAATAAATATTTAAATTATTTCTTTAATCTAAACCCTTAAAATCTACTTAATTTGCCGAGATGAATCATCCCACTGGTGACACGTAAGTGGCCCCTTAAATTACAATCTATGTGACAGAGTGTAGGTGATGGAAACCCTCCTAAAGTTGGTGATCTGAGCGAGATTATGAATTCAGTTTTGTTGCATGAAGCCTTTCAATTTGGCTTCCCACATTGCAAGCGTCCAAAATTTTCACTCTCTATCTCTGAAACGCATTTATTCAATTTGCTTTTTTCATTTTAAATAACTGGTGTATTCTGTGTTTCAAGACTTTTCACCAGTCATGGCTGATTGGGATGCTCGTCTGATGTGAGTTTTTTTTTTTTTGTTTTCAAATTAATGTGATGAGTATTTGATTGTCAGGTTATTATTATTATTATTATTCTTTTTTTTTTACAGGTTTGAACTGTATTTATTTGATTATCTAAGGAAAAATAACATGCACCAAACGGCTGAGATTTTCTTCAGAGAGGCTAATCTAACATTTGATCCCAGTATTCCTACTGGTAATATATTGTTACCGTTTTTCAAAAAAAAAAATTGTTTTTTTCATTTATTTTACAGAATTTTATGTTATTTAGTTTCTTGACTGACTTGTTATTGTTGGTGAACTCTGCTGTTAATTGTTGATCTGTAAATTGTAAGTTATTATGATGAAGAGTGAATTATATACTTGGATTTTTTCCCCTCTTTTGTGAACTTCAATTACTAGTATTAGGGGAGATTTTGAAACACGAGTCCACTGAAATTGCAATTATAAGCTGAGTTAATTTAAGGATTTATGGCTTATAGCAGGAAAATGACGACGTGGTTGGTATTTTTTGAAAATTTTTGCCCATCTTAATTAGCTTAATACTGCTATAACTTTCTTAATTAGTTGGAAAATTGTCAAATTCCTTGATGAAAACTGTTTCTTATTTTAATTTTTAGCAATAGATGTTCCGGAGGGGTTTTTGCACGAGTGGTGGTCATTTTTCTATGACATGTTTAAATCACGACAGTCGACGGATTGTGGTTCCCAGGAGATTCCATCAAATATGGTGCTTGTTTATCAATTTTTTTTGGTGGTTCATATCTGTACAAATCTAAATTCTACCATGTTTTAAATGTAATTTGGCGTTTTTTTTTCTTTGGTCTGTACTTAGGTTGAGCAAATGATGGAAGCTAAGCAACAACTTGATCCTTCTCCGTCAAGACACTATGTAATGAATGAGCAAACAACTTCACGCTTGCTAGCTAGTGCTGACTCTTGTATGTCCCCTTACACCTACATTAGCCTATTTAGTTCTGTTCAAGTGGATTAGTAAATATTTTTTTGTTGTATTAATTATTATTATTTTTAATCGATTATTATATATTTGTGGCTATGTATATGGGTAATCAGTTTCACGCTTTCCATGTAAATCTTGATATGCTGTGCTTAATGTTTATCTTTACAGACACTGGGGTCAATGCAATGGAGTCAATGGGGTTCCCTGTTATAGTAAGTAATATTCAATATTCTTAATTTCCTTTGTAAGGAAATGTTTTTGTCTAGTGTTAAATGCATTTTCAATATGTTATTGCAGGGAGCAGGGCAAATTCCCCTAGGCAGCTCATCATTGTTGCATCAACAAGATATATTGACATACACACCTGCATTGAATCTTCCTGGAAACCTTCACAATTTAACTTCTCAAGAAGTCGGCAGTTCAGTTTTTGCAGCAGCAATAAAAGCTACTATTCCATCAGACAAGGTAGTGACCTCCTAATTGATAGCTCGACTGATGTATGATAATATATAGATATGCAAATGCTTAAGTGAATGTATGCAAAAACATTCAGGACATATATACTTGCTTTGAAATTAGGTAACATGTAGCTGTTGGTTGGGTTGGTATTGATGTGCTAATTAGCACAGTGATAAATTAATCCCTGCAGGATTCATGAAATGTTTATTGAATTCAATTTTTGACAGGAAAACATCACAAAGAGCTTTGGAACAAATCACTATTAGCTCACTAGTATGTACTACATAGAAGTCTATATATGTTGTATATAGTCCATTCATTGCTGCTGAGTAGATTCTCTGGGCAAGGAAGAAGAGTATGGACATGTCTCCAATTGTGTGTGGTGTCAATGTCCAATAGTGATTGGTCATCTTTGATTTGTCTTGTCTTTATAAAACAAATCAAACCTAGACTTACATTGGGCTTATGATTATTTCTGTTCAAAACTTGATCATCTCCAAAAGTAAAAGAAGAAATGCAAATAATTTTCTATTAAAAAGTTAGATTGTCATGAGGCATAATAGGTTGATTTATTAGGAGTTTATTATCATTTTCATCAAAAAATAATTGTCACAAGATGCTTGATTGAATTTGATAATACAACAAACAAGCTATTTTTTTGGAACGTAAGTGAAAACATATATTTTGTTGGTTTTAAGTGTATGGGTGTGTGTGTAAATTGGAGTCAATCTGACAGGATGAGAGTTTTTTTAAGTTAAGCCTCTTATAGAAACATAACCTTGGTTTGTATAATCATATTATACTATCCCTGTAATTCCTTTAAATCAGTGACGCTTCTTTTTGATGTTTTATTCTGTCTTTTCTCTTAGTATCATGTAATTATTTTAGCTACCCAAATGAATATATGGTAAATCTGCCCTCTCCAAGCTTGTAGTGACTATGATGCATCCTTGATTATGGTGTTTCTTGTGGAGTAGAGTGGCAGAGATAGCATGAACACATCAGACTCCATAAGTGGAAATACCACTCTAAAAGGAGAAGCTGATACTACTTCAGAAGGTTCCTTAACAAAACATCTCTCTGATGATTATTTCAAATCAGTTTCTTCACATGCTAATGGAGTCAAAGGCAATGCTGGTGCTGCTTCCAACAAATTGCCAGGATGTTCTACAGCAGAAGATGGTTTCGGAGGTATTCCCTTAGTTAACTTTAAATGAAGACAGATAATTGAAGAAAAGTGTTGCATGTCTCTACTCTTTGATGAATATAGAAATTTGGTTAATATAGTACAAGTACCTATCATTGGTGAAGATAGTTTATTGTTCGAAAAATAGGTTATAATAGAAGCAACAAATCAGCTTTCGGCTAATACATGCCATGTTTTGTAGGAAGGCTTCTATTATTTCCCTTTATGAGTTCTTTTTTGCTCTCACTTTTTTGAAATTATTGGTAATTTGTTTTGAGTACTAAATCTTCTAAGTATTAAGTGTGTGATTTATTACTTTTTACTCTATGCTCGATTGTAATTGACTTGTTCTAAGCTTTAACTTCTGAGATGCATCTATCCTTTCAACTTAGTTGATCATAATAAACTACTAATAGACATTGGTACTGAACAAAAGCTGTAAGTTAATGTGGGTTTACAACTTGGACCATTTGAAGTAATTAGCCAGAAAAATGATTTTATATGACATAATAAGAATAAGTGGTGCTCTCCTATTGGTGTGCTTCAAGGCCCAGGTTCTAGCCTTGTGTATTATGAGTTGGTACTAACTTTTTTGTTTTGGATATGTAATTCATTTCACTTTTCTTAAATCTCTAATATGATAACCTTTCCATTGCGGTCTAATTGTGAAATTTTCCTCGCAGTCCATCAAGTTGTGAAATCCAAAAAAGAAGAGTAAATCAACAACCATTTCAAACACAGGAAGGGTTAATGTCTGGATTGATAGGCTCCTTGTGCAAAATGTTTGCTTGGCTGGACCTTGTTCATATGTGGAGCTACTGATATGAGGCTGTGTCGTATAAGTTGGTAGTTTTGATTTTCAGTATGTAGATACAGGCTAATGGCCTTTGATAGCAGTTATATTTTATTTCTTCTAACTCTTTTCATAGGGACAATGGGGTGCTTGTTTATATTCACTCCACTTACATGTCATAAATGGCTCAAACTTGACATAAATCTTTTGACGGAGAGGCAAAAGTTGGTATGAAAATAGGTTTTGACTTCTCATGTTATCTTTCTAGGTCAATTGATATTGTGAGGGGGTCACTTTACTATAAACCAAAATTTTGACTTTTATAAAATTCTTGGATTTTGTTTAGAGTCGTACATTCTCTTGTTTGGCATAGTATAAACACAAACATGGATTTGGAAGTCTTCAAAGTAGATACTAGCTTATCTTTGTGAAGGAAACTGATATATTAATCTTTACAGTGTTTTGACAAAAATATGAGTTAATTAGTAATAAATTGATTTGTAGGTAGATTCTAGAATATTTATGTGCTCATGAATTAAAAAAAATTAACTCACGGACAACTCTGTCAAATACCGTGATTGTTAATATAGTTTAAAAAATTACGTATTAAGAATAGTTTAAGAATTATAGTTTCGGATATGCATCAGAGGGAGTGACAAAGCTTTAAGAATAGCAGTGATAGCTTCATATTTATTGACTGAAACATGAAAATTCACATTAATTACATATGGACACAGAGGTTATTTCTGAAATCCTGGGTGAAAGCCTTTGTGCTTATTTTCTAAGAGGTATCATTTGTCAGTGCTCAAGAAATTTGAATAACCTGGTTATTTGTTCCTTCACTTTTTTGGTTGATTCATAAATTAAAATCCACTCTCTGAATCAACTTAAGTCAACATGATACATTTATTAGTTACCTCTTTTGGAGAGAAGGGGGTATGTTTTACTGCAAAACTATGAGAGCTCATTATTAGGCTGGAAAGAACAATAAATGAATATGAATAAAGAGAACATCTAACCCCCGTTTCTCCTCAGGATTAGCTCTGCTTCGGTCCTAAGTAACATACAACTTGCTATGTATGAGTGAACATTTACTGATGCACCACCATCTTAAACTGTGGTCTGATGAGTGCGGGCATCATTTAGAGTTTACTTATTGTGCTTGATAGGAATTTCATGTCCATAATTAAAACATTATAATGAAGTAGCTTGTGGAATTCCTTATTGTCAAAGTTGTAGTTGTAATTTAAGTGCACCACCATGTTTTGAAGCAGTGTTACCAAACTGCAATTTTCTGAAGTATTTAGCTAATTATTACCCTTCACATGTTCAAGTTGATAGTACCATTTAGACTAGTGTTTCATATTTTCAGGGTCTGTGTCTCTGAATGGAAGGAATATAAAAAATATTTGTTTGATTACACTTTTATAGCTGTTCTTTCTGTTGTGTAGCTAGCTAATATGGAAATTTAAGCACGTCATAGTCTAGATTAATTGAAAATATTTCTTCTGTTTCTTGTTTCGTACTAGTTTATAAATATTTATAGCAAATTTACTCATATTTTGCATTTCATCATTTCCTTTCCTCTCGTATTATTAAATGCAGATGGAGTGCTACTTGGGGCTGTTCATACGGAGAGTCGTTTTGACAGTTCTATACACACCAATGTTTTTCAATGTGCTTTTTTTTCGAGTTTTGAGAAGGATCAAGTTGTTAGTCCTTTATCAGGTTTGTAGTTTTGCAGGCAAGTATCCTATCTTTGTTGTTAATAATCACAAGTATCACATAGCAGAGGCGTAGATCACTTTTTTTTATGTGCACCTCCAACTACATGAGTTGATGGATAAATCAATCTTCAATTTCCAAAGAATACATAATTAAATTAAAACTAATCATAAAGTTTCTTTCTCTCATTTATGCTTTTCTCGTATATATGGTAAGAAGAATTGCTTAGCTATTTACGAAATTATGATCAGGACCGAACAATAGAGGAGGCGAATTTACATTGAATGCCATCCTCTTCGGATTCATATATTCATCCTTAATATTTCAGCTACACAATAGTTTTCGTATTCGTTGCCAGTGATATTACTTGAAAACAAACAAGGGCCAGTTCATTAAGCTATAACTTCTTTCCATTTAGTGCAAGTAAAATTTGAATTTTTAAGATAGTGTGGTTTCTATTGTTGAAAGGTTATGAGTAGAGTATGCCATTAGATCTGTAATTACTCTTGTGTTTGTGATATAAGATAGCAATAATATCAATTGCAGCTCTTTTTCTTCACTAAGGGTAGAAAATAGCTCTCTTCAATAGATTTTCTAACGATACATATCTTATATCTCTTAATTCCACATAATATTCTTTCATAAAAGAAATCAGTATAACGGACTCCAATTAGTTTGGAACAAGGGCATCATTATGTTAAATTGTGATTCTTATAGCCATGTATCGCAAGGGCAGAAGGCAGTTACAACAATAGATGCAAAGACTAGCTGCAAGTATTTTGGTTTTGAACAAGTTTACCTCAAAAAAACTGAGTGGTTCTCAAAAATCTAGTTATCACTTACGATACTTATCGCTTATCACCAGGTCATACAACATCTCTCTGAACAGAGTTGAGTTTTTCCTATTTAACAATATATATAAATTCATTTCAGGATCTAGAATTATCATTCTAAGAACAAAAGTAGAAAACAAAAAAGACACTCAACACTAATTGTTCTTACAATCCCTAGATACAACTATTCGTGCGCTTGAAACCGAGACAGTTGTTAAAAAAAGTTAAGGAAACATGCAGCAACATCTAGCTCATATTTGAAGATAGCAATGGCTATTTTAGTTGTCACTCCTCTTTGGCTTGTCTGAAGAAAAATTTACCTGAAACCAAAAAATCAGTTTATCAGTTGTAAAAACTACCAGAAAAATGTTTGTCATATGTTGATGGTGGTGTATTATATTATTAGCAGATGGGATCCAGTCATTAGTGGCTGGGTTCCTCTTGCATGAGTCATGAGAGTCATTGATATAGTTAAGGGCTAGGTTGAAGAATTTTCCATTTTGATGAATCCTATTCTTGTCTGAAAAGATAAACAAAAGTTGTTTGCTAATAGTTAATTGCAATATTTTTACCATCTAGCTATTACCATATAGGGAAAATTTTCAGTCTTTACTATGCAGAGTTGCTTGTTAATGCAGTTAAGATCCTTCTAGTACTCCTCCTTGGTGAATTCCTCAGTCACTTGAACTGTATTCTAGTTTCTGTCACGGTGCTTGCAAATGTGAAATTGTAGAAATAATAAGGTTTAGTTGCCTTAAAAGTTAAAAGCCATAAGAGGCATTTGTAGTCCAACGGTTAGGATAATTGCCTTCCAAGCAATAGACGACTCCCGGCTAACGCATATATTTTACTTTTACATTTGAAAAATATATTCAAATTCCATTGTGAGAAAATGTTTCTGTCAGGTATTAGATGCATTTTCAATCTGTTGTTGCAGGGGGCAGAGCATATCCCCTTGACAGCTCATCATTGTTCCATCAACAAGATATATTGACATCCACATCCATGTTGAATCTTCCTGGAAACATTCTCAATTTAACTTCTCATGAAGTAGGCAGTTCAGTTTTTTGAAGCAGCAAGAAAAGCTACTATTCCATCAGACAAGGTAGTGGCCTCCAAGTTGATATCTCGATTTATGATTATATTTAGATAAGCAAATGCTCAAGTATGTGTGCACAAACACGAACAACTTATGTACTCGCATGGAAATTTGGTAACATGTTGCTGTTGTTTGGGTTGGTGGCTGTATTTGATCTGCTAATTAGCAGGATGATGAACTAATCCCATCAGGATTCATTCTTAAACTCAATTTGGTTGACTGGAAAACATCATAAAGAGCTTAGGAACAGATCACTATTAGCTCCTTAGTATCTACTATATAGAAGTCTAAATAGGTTGTATATAGTTCATCCATTGCTGATGAGTAGATGCTCCGGGCTAGGAAGAAGAATATGGAGAATGTCTCCAATTGTGTGCTTGTGTCAATGTCCAATGGTGTTATTGGTTCTCATTGATTTGTCTTGTCTTTCTAAAATAAATGAAACCTGGATTTACATTGGACTTATGATCATTTCTGCTCAAAACTTTAATCATCTCCAAAAGTAAAAGCAAAAATGCAAATAATTTTCTATCGAAAAGTTAGATTTTCATGAGGCATAACAGATTGATTTATTAGGAGGTTACTATCATTTCCTCAAAAAAAGATTGTCACAAGATGCTTTGATTGAATGCAATAACACAACAAACAAGCTCTTTTGTCGGAATGTAAATAAAAACATATATTTTGTTGGGTTTTTAGCGTGATAGCGTGTGTATAAATTGTAGTCAGTTTGACAGGATGAGAGCGATTTTAAGTTAGGCCTCTCATAGAAACATAATCTAGGTTTGTTTAATCATATTATAATATCTGTGAAATTCCTTTAAATCAATGACACTTATTTTTTATGTTTATTCTGTCTTTTCTTTTTGTGTCATGTAATTCTTTTTAAGCTACCCAAATAATATATTGTAAATTTTCCCTGCCAAGCAGGTTGCTGACTACAATGCATCCTTGATTTTTTTGTTTCTTGTGGAGTAGAGTGGCAGAGTTAGCATGAACACATCAGATTCCATAAATGGAAGTCTGCAAAGAGAAGCTAATACTACTTCAGAAGGTTCCTTAATCATATTATACTATCCCTGCAATTCCTTTAAATTAATGACACTTCTTTTTTACGTTTATTCTATCTTTTCTTTTAGTATCATGTAATTCTTTTTAAGCTCCTCAAATAGTATATAGTTAATCTGCCCTGTCCAAGCATGTTGCTACCTATGATGCATTCTCAATTTTTTTGTTTCTTGTGGGGTAGAGTGGCAGAGATAGCATGAGCACATCAGATTCCATAAATGGAAGTCTGCAAGGAGAAGCTAATACTACTTTAGAAGGTTCCTTAACAAAACATCTCTTTGATGATAATGTCAAATGAGCTCCTTCACATGCTCATGGGGACAAAGGCAATGCCGATGCGGCTTTCAGTAAATTGCCATGATGTATTGCAACAACAAATGGTTTCATAGGTATTCCCTTAATTAACTTTAAATGAGGACACGTAATTGAACAAAAGTAATGCATGTCTCTGTTCTCTGATTAATATGGAATTCGACAAATATAATAGAAATACTAACTATAGACAATATATCACTACCTATCATTGGTGATGATAGCTTATTATTTATTGGTTTTGAGGAAGGCCCCAATTATTTCCCTTTATGTGTTCTTTTTCGCCCTCTCTTGCTTTGAAATTACTGGTGATCTATTTTGGGCGCTAAGTCTTCTATGTATTAAGTGTGTAGTTTATTACTACTCATTCTATGTCCTATTGTAATTGACTTATTCTGAGCTTTAACTTGTGAGATGCATCTATCCTTTTAACTTAGTTGTTTATAACAGACATTGGTACTTAACAAAAGCGGTAAATTAGTGTACAACATGGACTATTTCAAGTACTCAACCAGAAAATCAATTTTATATGACGTAATAAGAATGGGTGGTGCTCTCCCATTGGTATGCTTCAAGGCACAGGGGTTTTAGCCTTGTGTATATGAGTTGATATGAACTTTTTAGTTTTGGATATTTTATTAATTTCAGTTTTCTTAGTTCTCTAATATGATAAGCTTTATGTTGAGGTCTAATTGTGGAATTTTCCTCGCAATCCATTAAGTTGTGCAATCCAAAAATAAAGGATAAGTCAATAACTGTTTCATATAGAGGAGGGGTTAATATCTGCATCAACAGGCTCCTTGTGCTAAAAGTTTGCTTGTGTGGGACTTGTTTGTATGTGAAGCTATTTATATGATGTTGTGTCGTATATAAGTTGGTAGTTTCCAGTTTCAGCGTGTAGATGCAGGCTAATGGCCTTTGATACTGTTTAATTTTATTCTTGTAACTCTTTTAGTAGGGACAATAGGGTGCTTATTTACATTTACTCCACTTACAAGTCATAAATGGCTCAAACTAGACATAAATCTTTTGATAGAGAGGCAAAAGTTGGTAGACTTCTCATCAATGGATATTGTGAGGGGTCACTTGTACTATAAATCATAATTTTGAATTTTATCGAAGTTTTGAATTTTGTTTAGAGTCCTATATTCTCTTGTTATGCATGTAAGGTATAATAGGATAACCATAAACATGGAATTGGAAGTCTTCAAAGTAGATACTAGCTTATCTTTGCAAAAGGAACTGATATATAAATCCTTGCAGTGTTTGGATAACAATATGCAGTTAATTGGTAATAGATTGATTTGTAGGTAATCTTGGAATATTTATGTGCTCATTAATTAAGAAAAATTTACTCAAATACCATAATTGTTAATGTAGTTTCTAAGGAAGTTATGTATAAAGAAATAGTTTATGAATTATAATGTCAGATATGCATCGGGGAGAGTGAAGAAGCTTTGAGAGTAGTAGTAATAGCTTCACATTAATCACATATGGACACAAAAGCTATTTCTGAAATCCTTTGTGAAAGCCTTTGTGCTTATTTTCTAAAAGGTGCATTTGCCCGGTGTTCAAGAACTTTGAATATCTTAGTTATTTTTTCTTCTCTTTTTTGGTTGATTCATAAGTTAAATTCCACTTCCTGAATTAAAGTGAGTCAACATGATACATTTACTAATTACTCCCTCTGGAGAGAAGGGGGTATGTTTTCCCACAGAACTATGAGGGCTCATTATTAGGCCGGAAGGAACACAAATGAATATGAATAAAGAGAACATCTACCCCCCATTTCTCCTTAGTATTAGCCCTTTTTCAGTCCTAAGTAGCATACAACTTGCTATGTACTGGCGAACTTTTCCATGATGCACCACTATCTTAAACTGTGGTTTGATGAGTGCGGGCATCATTTAGAGTTTACTTAGTGAGCTTGATAGGAATTTCATATCCAGAAAGCAAGGGTCGAAACATTATAATGAAGTAGCTAGTGGAGTTCCTTACCGTCAAAGTCGGAGTTGTTATTTAAGTGCACTACCATGCTTCAGACCAGTGACACTGAACTGCAATTTTCTGAAGTATTTAGCTAATTGTTACCATCACATGCTTGAGATGATAATGCCATCTAGATTAGCATTTCACGTTTTCAGGGTCTGTATTTTCCAAAGGAAGGAAAAAGAAAAATATTTTGTTGGTTACACTTCCACAGCTGTTCTGTTGTGCAGCTAGCTAACATGGAAATTTAAGAGCTTCATAGCCTAGATTAAAATAAATATTTCTTCTGTCTCTTGTTTCGTACTAGTATATAAATAATTATAGCAAATTTACACATTTTTCATTTCATCATTTCCTTTCCTTTTATTTATATGGTTAAATGCAGATGGAGTGCTATATGGGGCTGTTCATTCAAAGAATAGTCTTCACAGATATACATGCCAATGTTGTTCAATGTGTTCCTCTTTGGAATCTTGAGAAGGATCGAGTGGTTAATCCTCTATCAGGTTCGTAATTTTTTAAGCATGTATCTTATCTTTCCTGTTAATAATCACCAGTTCATGCAAGATCTCTCTCAACAGAGTTTGGTTTTCTTATTCAACAATATATATAAATTCATAATAAAAGTAGAATGCAGAAATACGCTCAACTCTAATTGTTCTTACAATGCCCAGATACAGCTTATTCGTGACACTTGTAACCAAGACGGTCATAAAAAGAAAGCTAAGGAAACATGCAATGCAAGAATATCTAGCTGGTATTTGAAGAGAGCACTGGCCATTTCAGTTGTCACTCCTCTTTGGCTTGTCTGAAGAAAAAGTCACCTGAAACAAGGAAATTAGTTTATCAGTTGCAAAAATTGCCAGAAAAAAGGTTTGTCAGATGTTGACGGTGGTGCACCATATTATCAGCGGATGGAATCCAGTCATTAGTGGCTGGGTTCCCCTTGCATGAGTCATGACAGCCGTTCGAACAGTTAAGAGCTAGGCTGAAGGTTTTTCCATTTGCATTTTCCATTTTGATGAATCCTGTTCCTGTCTGCAAAGATAAAACAGAAGTTGTTTTGGTAGTCCTAAGTTATGTTGCTATATTTTGACCACCTAGATCTAGCCGTTAACATATTACCGTGTGGTGTTGCTTGTCAATGCAGTTAAGATCCTTGTAGTACTCCGTCTCAGTGAATTCCTCGTCGGTCACTTGGCTTCCACTGTATACTAGTTTCTGTAATAATATAAATTTAAATTACCTTGGAGGTCTTAACAAGCGTTTGTAGTCCAACGGTTAGGATAATTGCCTTCCAAGCAATAGACCCGGGTTCGACTCCCGGCAAACGCATTTGAGTTTTACTTTTTTTACATTTGATTAACAGCTACTGATGTAGAAACAAGTTAAAAAACTAACCTCAGGATGACTTTGGAGACGCTGAAATTCATCATATTCTGTGTTGGAGTTACTGAGATTTTCGGCCAAGGCATCCACATACTGAGAAGAGTATTCACTCCTCTGAGGCTTAGTATGGCGCTGAGGTGCTAATTGATCAAAGTACTCCTTTGTCTCCTCCTCAATTCTTGCTGCTTCTTCCCTTGGTACGTGAACGTCACTCCTGTTTGCCCTCCTATCGTACTCCATTTCTCTATATTCTATAATTAAGTTTTCCTTCTATTGTTCAACTTTGAGATTCTTGAGATAGACTTATATCAGGAGAGTTGGAATGGATAAGATATTTGTGCTGGTCCTTAATTGCTTTGAATCATGTTGTACGGTTAGTTGGTAGGCAGAAAATATCTAAGGACATTTAGAAAAATATCTCACAAATCTTATCTTCTCATTAGTTAGGTGGCCAAGTCTTACCTCTTTTTATATTGCACGTGCAGCAATGTGTTAGAAAAATTTGAAGACTGGTTAGCATCACTGTTTCTTTATAAGCTTAGCTGAGTAGTTGGCATATTTAGTCTACAGGAAAGATTCAAAGAGTTTCATATTTGAACTTCAATTAGAAAGCTGAATGGGTATAGAAATTCCATCATGGAAGCATAAAAAGTAAGTTTCATTGGTGTTGAAATGCCTGGACAAGAACATTTCAACCTGTTTAAGGACAAACATCTTTCCAAATTAACCTGTTCAAATTTTTGCACCAAGGCAAGGTAGATTAACATCAAGAATTCCTTATATAACATTTCTCCCTCGATTGGTTGTGGTTTTAATTTATTCATCCCTTACAAAGAGCTGAAGTAGAAATCAACCATTCATATGGTTCAATTCTGAATAATACTTCTCAGTCAAGATTAAGTCCTCAACTTGAACTAAAAGATACATGATGGCTCCAACTTGAGAATCGATTGAAAGAGAGGCATCAATTTGATAATTGCGAAAGCCAGTCTAATTAAAAAGTGCGTAGAGATAGATATAAAGCACAAGGTGCTTGTTTAAAACCATATAAGGATTTTGGGAGAGAAGTATGATTAGAATCGATAAAGCCTGGGGGTTGAACTAGGTATGCTTCGGACAAGGAGCCATGTAGAAAAGCGTTGTCGAGGCCTAGTTGACAAAGGGACCAACCATGAGATAAAGCAATAGTCAATACACAGAGCCCGAAGTGTGGTTGGTTTGACAACAGAAGTGAAAGTCTCTGAATAATCAACACCTGGTGGTTGATCAAAGCCTTTGGCAACAAGCTAAGCCTTGTGGCCAGCTATTGTGCCATCAGAATTCAACTTTATAGGGAAAATCACTAACACCCGACTAGAAGAAACAGACTCTCATGTGCCATTCTAGATTAGGGCATTATATTCTTCAACTAGTGCAACACGCCAGAGAGTATCTCACACAGATAGCTTGAGACACAAATGTGGGTTGTTGAGGGGCTGGAAGCGGGTGTTTAGTGGTATAGTGAAGCTGTTTTAGGTTTTTAAATATTGTTGAGGCTGTTGAACAAGGTTGAAGTAGAGGCAGAAGAGGATGATGGAAGATGTAGCAAAAAGGGTTGCCCTTGTATGTCAGTCACGTTGTTGGTCTCCCAAGTGAACATTAGAAGTGTCTAAGACAAAGACGTGTTGGATAGGCGAACCGTAGTCATCACGCAACCAAGATTGTGAAGTGGTAGTATTTACCCTACATATTTAGAAAAGGCATAGAGAAAGGTAGACTCTTCAAACACAACATGAACTATGATGCTATTGTTCAGTTTTAGATTGTTCAATTGAGTTAGCAACAGGGGAGACAACGAGTCCATGCTCACAACATATATAGTGGTCCATCATATTCGTAATAGGTGGAGAAACTACCAAGTTTGAAAATGAGATGCAACACTGGCAGAGGGATTTAAGTTAGCACCTGGTTTCACTTTGAAACATTTTCTAGCAGTATGTCCAGGTATTGACACACCTGATAACTTTGATTGTTCTAGCGAGAAGAGTTCCTATATTGTTGAAAGCGATTCTGATTGGGAAATTGGCAATTGTTGTTCTGAAAGTTTTGAACACCAGTATTTGTTTAATGGAGCTTGCCAAGAGGCGTAGTTGGAGGGCAGGTGACGTTTTGAGGCCTGTTTTTGGGCTGACACTTTTATTGCTCGTTGTTGGATCCAAGGCTTGTTAGGAAACCTCCTTTAAAACTAGAAATTAAACTCTTCTCAGGGCTGTTCCAAAGTGAAATCCTGAGGTGGGGGCAGAAAAAAGATACAAAATTGAGTAACGTCCGTATGAATGAATGAAGGAAAGAAAGAAAGAAAGATATCAAATCAAGGTCCTAATTTAGTTTATCTCCAAAAAATTGTAGTTTTCTGTTTATTTTGTTTGTTCAATAATTTAATCCTTTGCATGTGTCATTTGGCCGCTGTTTTCTGACGTTTCTTCTTCACCGATAAGCTTAACCTTAATAATTCTACCTGAAAGCAACCTCACATCAATTGCAGCATCATCTTCTCTTTTTGCTTTTTCTTTTCATTTTACACTAAATAAAAGGTCATCCTATCTTCAACATCGTCAGATATATGTTTTTTCTTCTCTGCTGCTAAAGAGAAAATGAAAGACCTGTCACATTAATACTGAGATACCAACCTAGGGAATCCACATGCAGTCAGTACAGTTCAGATGCATAATACAGATGCCATGACTGACATGATATCCGAATTGAAATTGCTTGGAAAAGCAAAACACTGAGTGGACCTCTGTGTTAATCTATTCAAAACCTCCTCCTTGTGAGCCAGCAGCCACTATTTCATCTTTCTGTAATTACCCCATGCACTGTGTCGGAAAGCTTTACACTCCAAACACTCATGCAAAAATCTGATGAGAAGCCAAAACATAGATTGTAAGAAAAATAAATGAATCAGTACCCAGTTGGCTTGACTCGACTCAATTCTTTTCTACACCAACCAATATTAAAAAAAAAATAAAAAAAAATAAAGCCTCACTGCATATCTGTTGAAATCTCCTGTTCCCCCATGCATGTCCAAAAGCAATGTCTTGGATCCTGGAAAGATCCTTCTCCTATCACTCAACCACTACGAGGATACTTACAGGAGAATACCAACAAATTACAGCAAAGCACTTCACTCTAAACACGGCTCTTCCCAGAAATAATAATCATCTTTTTCATATGGATAATTAATGATATGACATGGAGAATAATTTTGCCACTTAATAACTTGCATGAACACCTTTATCATAAGTTCTTGGTAACATAAATAACTGCTACCTACTGTATATTGGTAGTCATACAATCCAAATGGTATCTAATTATTAAGTGAAGATTCATGGAATTCCACTAAAGTATGATTCGAACAGAATTAATCATAATATCTATCTAACACTTGTGAACAGGATTCTCCAAACTTTTATGCCCTAGTCAATTAATTGAAATGGGCGTCTTTCTTTTGGCCATTCAGCCCTTGGCAGCAAATTTCATTATCAAACTGACTACCCCATTGCTTGCTTTGAAATCTTTATATACAACTCAATTTCAAGCATTTGAACTACCTGCTCATGATATATCAAACTCAAATAATCTTCAGTTTCCTTTTTTAGCTTGCTTCTGAGACTCCTCAAAAACCATGTTTCCTAGCATGTTCCTTTGTTCCATGCGCCATGACAATTCAAGGTAATATGCCTCATCATCTTAACATCAGTTGCATGTTATATATATTTCAATCTTGATGCTTCCTACAAAGGCTTCACCCTTGCATGACTACTTAGTTTCAGCTCATTGAGTACTTGGCAATTTTATTTTCTTAGCTATAATATTCCTGTGAATGATTGTCTTCAAAACCACACTTTGCAATCAAGGCTTCAAGGAGTGTTGCAACTATTGTACAACACCCCACATGCCTTTTTTTTGTTCTGTAATCTTTAATTTTCTTCCATTTTCCAGATTCCTTGCTTGCTTGAACAATCATGAAAGAGTACTCATCAAAATCCCTAGTACATATAATTTCAGGGCTTGAAGTATTGAATTATTTAGTTTTCCTGATAATTTTGAATTAGATTATCATACTGGTGCCATTTTTAATTTGATTTCAGACTTCTGTTCAAAGCAATTCCCTTCCTTTTCAGCTCAAATAGAAAAAAGCACGGTCAATAGTTTGTCTCATATAGTAAGGCACACTCTGGCCTTCCAAACTGTTTATTCAGCAAATAGAAAAGACCTCACCAACTAAGCCGGATTGATAGTACTAGTTCAGTTTTTGGTGGACAATCTCACGTGGAAAGGACCCTCTTTAGCTTAATTGTGATCATAATAAGCCACCCCATTTCCTTTTTCTTACCAAGTTGTTCAATGTCTTTCTCAACTTAAACAGGAGCTTTCATATTTGCTCCTTTTTAACTAACACCTAATGGACTTGCATGATTCTGCAACAGATGCTAAGTTTCAGGTAATGTAAGAAGATGTTAATTTACATCTTTTTCTCCTAAGACAAGTTTTAACAGGGACAACCTAAGGTTAAAAAAGACCCAAGAAATTTATATAAAAAGTGACCATTTCTATTTGCAAGTTTTAGTCTCAATATATGCTTGTCCCATCAAAACACCGACTCTAAATCTCAACCATACACTTGTCTATCATGCTTCCTCTGTTTTTGTGCCCATGAGATCAGCAAAAGACTTAGAACTCTGGAATTACTTTTAATTGCGTAAACAAGTTTTGGGTGTTGCCAGGAAGAAGAAGAGCAACCCGAGAAATGTGGAAATAGAAGCTAAAGACTTGCACTTTTGGTACTCTGCTCAGTTCAATAGAGATCTTTCCCACAACCACAGCCAATCAAGATTCATTCTAAAATCTCAGCAGAACTTGAACAGGTCAGCCAAATTTACATATATATTGACTTTTTCTACAGATATGAAAGATAAATGTGTTTTTACATATATTTTATGAATTCTGATCTTAGCAAGCACATGGGATGGGAGAGAGAGTTAGGTGATATAAATAAATAGTAAAGAGAGCCACACTTGACTCTCCGACTGTCATTCACTGACTTCTTAATATATTTTGATGAAAGAAATGGAGCTTTTAAGGTGAAGAAGAAAGGAGATATGGCAACCAAGGTCTCTAATTTCTCTGATCTCGTACAAAGAGTGGCAGCCTCTTGCTTACTTCATCCACTTGCCAATGCTCGACAAGACCCCCAAAACTTTGAAGAAGAAGGGGAAGAAGAAGAAGGAGACGATGAAGAAGAGGAAGAAAAGAGAGAGCGAGGAGTCGAAATTGTGAGAGAGAGGGAAGTGGTGAGTGTAGAGAGAGTGATAGAACTGGAGACGATAATGAGCGAGGTGTTTGAGGCCTTTTCTGCTATGAAGAAAGGGTATGTTAGTTTACAGGAGGCTCATTGTCCGTGGGACCCGGAGAGGATGAGGGTAGCTGATGTGGCGATCGTTGCAGAGATGAGGAGGGTTGGTGTGTTGAGAGAGAGATGGTTTAGGAGGAGGAGGATTGCTGGCGGAGGCGGTGGTGGTGGTGGTGGGGGAGGAGGAATGGTGAGAGAAGTGGTGGCGCCATACGAAGCGGCCCTGGAGGACTTGAAGAAGGAAGTGAAGGCTAGGGAATTTGAGGTACAGAACTTGAAGGAGAAGCTGAAGAATGTCACCAGCAATCTTGGCAGTAGCAAAAAGGGGAGGTCTTTCTCCAAGAGGAAAGTCAACTGCAGCAGCCAAGCTCCTCAAGGTTAGAAAATGACCATATAAACGATTTTTCTGATGCAATATACTTTTGTTTCTCATGAAATTATCAAATTATTTTAGGGCATATTGGTAAATTTACTGTTTGAAGTCCACAAAGAATAAAGCCTGTCCAGAAATCTGACATGAAATTGATCCTTATGGCAGTTGTAGCGGCACCAGCACCAACACCAGACCTGTTTGAATCAACAATGAACCTGGTTAAAGAGGCATCAAAATCTTTCACATCACTGCTTCTCTCCCTTATGCGAGCTGCGCATTGGGACATTGCTGCTGCTGTGCGCTCCATTGAAGCTGCCTGTGCCAACAGCCCTGAAAGCATCACCATCATCACAAGTTCAGTCGTGGCAACCCACCATGCCAAGTATGTACTTGAGTCCTACATTTCTCGCAAAATCTTCCAGGGGTTCGACCATGAGACTTTCTACATGGACGGCAGTCTTTCTTCTCTCATCAACCCAGACCAGTATCGTCGAGATTGCTTCACCCAATACCATAACATGAAGGCCATGGATCCCGTTGAGCTTCTGGGAATCTTGCCTACTTGTCATTTTGGCAAATTCTGCTCTAAGAAGTATCTCGCCATTGTTCATCCCAAAATGGAAGAGTCCTTGTTTGGAGACTTGGAGCAGCACAGGCAAGTATTGGCTGGAAACCACCCAAGGAGTCAATTCTATGGTGAATTCTTGGGACTGGCCAAGGCAATTTGGTTGCTTCACTTGCTGGCATTCTCACTTGACCCAGCACCGTGTCAGTTCCAGGCAAGCAGGGGAGCAGAGTTTCATCCACAGTACATGGAAAGTGCTGTCAAAATTTCTGGTGGCAAGCCACCCCCTGGTCAGATTGTTGGGTTTCCAGTGAGTCCTGGCTTCAAGCTTGGAAATGGATCAGTAATCAAGGCTAGAGTTTATCTGGTATCAAGGACATGAGATATTTCAAGTCGGCTTGTTCATGTGTTTTAGGAAGAAACGGCCTGTTCAGCTAGTGTGCATCTATCCAGGTCACTGGTGATGTTTCCTTTATCAACAGGAAAGTCCTCCATAGAGGTTTTCGACTACCACATGTTATTGGAATTACTAGGTCAGTAATGTTAGACTGTGTGACTTGAACATGTTCTATTTTGGCAATTTGGATTAAGCCTTTTAGATGCTATGTTACATGCTTCAATAAATAATAGGTTCATCTAATCAGGCTCTGTTGATGCTTCATTTTATGTCAAGATCTTACAACTAGTATGACCTGCATTCTACCTACATGTTTCTATTCTCTGTTTCGCAGAAATATATGTTAAAATGATGAATAATTGGGTAACACGCCATTTGATCTAACCAGCTTGTTAAAATATATTCAGAATAGGTTCAATGCAGGGCAAATTTGTTGTGCTTAGGAACAAATTATGCTTTCAACATTGACCAAGTGAGTACAATATCAACATTTAACAACATGAACAAGTAAATATTCAATGAATGCCTCAAGTATAGTAAATAACTTATACTTATTGAATGCCCCTAAAGTAACTTGTGGAAATTTATTTCAGATGTCCGAAAAGAAGAAATAGCTTGCTCTCTTACAGAAGGGCGTGGTACTGTAACTCCTGATAAATCATATTTTAAGTCCTCTGAATATTCACAAGGAGAATAATTTCATATTTAAAGGAAATGGAAAGACTGTAAGTCCCGTTTCATTTCTTTTCAGGGAGGTTTACCAGGGGAACTACCAAGCGAAAGCTGTCTTCTGGCACCCAAAAACTCAGTCAAAATACACTTCCAGGATGAAAACTTTCTTGGTCTGTGAAGAAGAGTTATAGAGAGGATAAGCCATTTTATTACTGGCAGTAACAAGTATGGATTTCTTCAGGTACTCTAATAGAGGGTTAAATAAAAGCAAATAAAATAAGCCAATCCACAACATATTAACCAAAAAACAGACAAAGTTGAGATTTCAAAGTTTTCTAAAACGTACGAAAGAAATTAGTCTCAAAAAGGTCATTTTGTTCCTCCAGCAATGCACCTCCCTTATCTAAATGACTCAGGTGTAACATAATCCATGCCAATCAAGCGTAACAATTTAGTCCAACATATTGAAGCCAACAAGAAGTTCCACAAAAAATTAAGAAAATCAGGAGCTATACAAGTGCCTAGGTTCACCCATACGTTTGGGAATATATCAAGTAATAACTACAAAAGTTTGAAGGTAATAATAAAGATCAAAAATGGATAACAATCTCCAATCTTACTTGCTCAAGAGTCAGAAACACCAGTCGACCAAAATTTGGGAGAAACCCCTTATAGAAGGCAGAAGTTCCCTGCAGTGCATTAGCTGATATCAGTTACTGATAAAGAATCCCAACGGCACCCTAGTGGCATTTATTGAATTTGCTCCTGAATCAATAAGCTTCAGTCAAGATTTTACTTGCAGTCAGAATTCTAGAAAATGGTAAAGAGATTTAACAAACCATGATAGTTTGATAAGAATTTGCAGTTCCAAAGCATGTTAAATAACCTCATATAAAATCTTTCACCGAATTAAAATTGAAAATTTCATGTCAAGTTCAACTTTCACCAGGTATCAAGGATATTATACATACACAATATTCCAATATGACTCAAAATCAAAATGAAATCCCGATAATAACTGAAAATAGAAAATATAAGTATGAATAAAACATTTATTTTATAGGACATCAACAGCATTATGATACACGATCTAAATGAAAACCAAATGAGGCTGAAGCATACCTCGTTCTTCAAAGTCTTGATGAAACAATCAACAGTGTTTATGTAGCCTGAATCTCCCAGCATTCTAGATTCACCGGGAAGAGAACATACATAATTTCATATAGCTGTGGCTGAGACAGATTCAATATGCTTATAACGAGTACTCTAGAACCAAAAAATTTAAGGAAACTGAAACTTAAGCCTGATGGTGTTAGAGTCCCAACCAATTTCGAATCCAAACGGATGATTATATCGATTGAATGAAAGAAATTCAGTATCAGCTTAATGCAAACAGCTTGATTGCCAATATAATTGAAGAGAAATACAATCAGATGGGAAAAAAATAAACCAAGTTTCTAGCAAATTTGAGAGTGTTAGATCCCTCGCACCAATGACCCAACTATTCAGATTTTTTCCTCCTTTTTCCCTCCTGCATATTCCTTTTACCTTCCCGCGTGGCCCACTGTTTGTTCTTCAATAACAACCTCTCCATCTCACCATTACTCAATTCTCCGCTGTTCTTGCTCCTACGGTTCTTCTTGTTAACCTTCACAATGGGAGGTCTAACAATACTCCCCCCCTAAAGTATCACCTTGTCCTCAAGGTAAGGGGTTGAAACTCGCTTCTTCACCTCAACCGAACTTACCAATGTTCCAGCATAAAACATGTAGTCAACAGTTGCAAAAACATCATAACACCCGGATCAAATTGCACCATCTTCAAATTGTTTTGCATCAACAGAGCCATATCAGCAGCCTAGGCCGTGCTTCAGACCTTGAAGAATCTTGAACTGATCCAGTCCAAAGACCCGTGACTTTGCAGGCTTTGCCCCGGCGGAAACCAAATCTGGCCCATAAACGACTCTACTTGCAATGGCAAAGCGTAGAGTTGGTTACTTTTGTAATCACAACTTAAAAAAGTGGTTAATTTTTTAATTGTCCAATATATATCGTTATTGGGCCTGAATCAATAGACAACACAGGATAAAAAAAATACAACCACCACACATAATTATTCCCTCCAAACCGGGTGGCGGGAACCAAAAAGCCCAAACTCCCGCCAATTGCGGTCCACAATTTAAACCATTTCCCGAAATCCAACCCGCCAATATGAACCCAAACCCAAACCCCTTCTACTTCCTTCTCGTTTTTCCCTCCCTTTCTTTCAAAGCCAACCCTAACCCTAACTCTCTAAGAACCCCCGAAAAAAAAGTATCCTTAAAAAATGCTTGAACTAAGGTTGGTCCAAGGGTCTCTTCTCAAGAAGGTGTTAGAGGCGATTAAAGACTTAGTGAACGATGCGAACTTCGATTGTTCGGCTACCGGGTTCTCCCTGCAAGCAATGGACTCCAGTCACGTGGCGTTGGTGGCTCTTTTGCTCAGGTCGGAGGGCTTCGAGCACTACCGATGTGATCGTAACCTTTCCATGGGGATGAATCTGGGCAACATGTCCAAGATGCTGAAGTGCGCTGGAAATGATGACATTATCACCATCAAGGCTGACGACGGAAGCGACACTGTTACTTTTATGTTTGAAAGTCCCAGTAAGTTTGTTGAGTTTCTTCCTTTGTTGATGTTAGGGTTTTTGTGTATGGTTTTGGGTTCATGGCTTTTGAATTTGAATTGAGTGTTTTGTCGGTTGCTTTGGGGTTTTAGTGGATTGTTTTCATGAACTCCCATTGGTTTTTATTTCCTCCAATAACAAGTCACTGTTTTCTTCTCATATTCCTTAAAACCGATGTTGTAGTTGCTTTTGAGAGTCTTATCTTTCTTGTAGTTGCTTTTGGGTCTTTGAATAATTGATGTTGGCAATCCTGAAAACTGCAGAATATTGGATTCGAGTTCTTGTTCTTTTTTGTGCCAGCGTTCC
The DNA here is from genome assembly GCA_026122585.1 of Anacardium occidentale. Taxonomy (NCBI): domain Eukaryota; kingdom Viridiplantae; phylum Streptophyta; class Magnoliopsida; order Sapindales; family Anacardiaceae; genus Anacardium; species Anacardium occidentale. The sequence continues at coordinate 877,480 of JAJEJH010000063.1, read as the reverse complement.
GGTTTTCAAGATTTGGAAATCTTATAAACATGTAGTGATTTTTTTTTTTTTCTTTTTAGTATGTTCTGTTTTTATTGGGAAGAAACCAGTAAAAAAGATTTAAAATGTACTGTTCCCTTATGTTTATCATTGTAACTGGCACGATTTTGTTTAATTTCTTGTTTGGTTAATGGGTGGATTTCGTTGCAGCACAAGATAAAATAGCAGATTTTGAAATGAAGTTGATGGACATTGACAGTGAGCATCTCGGAATCCCTGAGGCCGAGTATCATGCCATTGTTAGGATGCCCTCAGCCGAGTTTGCACGGATTTGTAAAGATCTTGCCAGCATTGGTGATACTGGTAATATATTGTCATGCTTGTCTGTGAAAATCTTGGGTTTCTTAAAGTTGTTTTGGTCATATATAGGGAACCTAAATTGATTTCTGTGTTTGGTGATTGTACAGTTGTGATTTCTGTGACAAAGGAAGGAGTGAAATTTTCCACTAGGGGTGACATCGGAACCGCCAACATTGTACTAAGACAGAATACCACAGTGGACTCGGTATATAGTCTTTATTATTTTATTAGCGATGTAAATTCTATTTGTGTTTTTTTGGATGACATGTGTGATTGATTTTGCAGCCAGAAGAAGCAACAATAATTGAAATGAATGAGCCAGTGTCATTGACTTTCGCGCTGAGGTACATGAACTCATTCACAAGGGCGACTCCATTATCTAACACTGTCACAATCAGCTTGTCATCAGATCTACCAGTTGTGGTTGAATATAAAATTGCTGAGATGGGTTACATCAGATATTACTTGGCTCCCAAGATTGAAGAGGATGAAGATGAGACTAAGCCTCAGGTTTAATATTGTCTGAAGGCTTATTTTTCTTTGTTCAATCAAGTTAGGCTCTGAGTATGATTTCTTACTGTTTTGTGTACCTTTCAAGTTCTGTCTGTGGTTCTTCCTCGACATAGAACCTTTAAAAATTTATAAGTTAGAAAAGTATGTTAGAAAACATTTCATTGTTTGCTCATAACAATCATAATTATTACTATCCTGTGATCCATAATTCAATACGTGTGATAATGGTGGATTATTAAGCATACAAAAATCATGTAGTATGGTGGATTATTATTTTAGAATAAATTTATATAATCATTTAAATTTATTTGCTTTAAGTGATTAGATTATATAATTATTATATTTTATTTTAAATTTAAATTATTTAATCACAAATCGTCATTTAAAAGTGTTTGAAAATATAGATGATTTTTATGTGATTGTATAGTTGAATTCATTTTTTTAAAAAAGATGTATGTTCTCTTTGGATAACAAAAAAAAAGGATTTGGGATGGGTTCCCATTGCTCAGTCTCAGACTTCCTAACTGAGTTATTCCGCCAATTTCAAGTGTATGTGCTGATTTTTTTTTTCTTTAAATTAGTAAGAGTTATGATTACAAAGACTCGGTAATATTGGACATGTTCCATAAATATTATAGGACACAACATGAAAAAAAAATTTAGGATAGAGTTGTGATTTTAGACATAAAAGATAATTTGGATTGAGTTGAGATTGGCATAAATTTAATTTAAATTGATTTGAAAATTTGAAATAAAATATTATATAATATGATAATAATAAATTTTTTTAATATTTTCTTCATTGAGTAAAAAGAATTTTAAATCACAAAATTTATATTATTTAATTAAAATAAACAAAAAAATTGATATTATTTCATTAAACATTGAATTTGTATCACCATAAATTAGGATAATTATATTATTTGTTTTTTTCTAAGATTTTTTTTTTTTTTTTTTGTGCTCATCTTAATTTACATAATTAAGTATAATATGTAGTTGAATTCTTTATTTTTGGCATAATTTTTAAAAAGTACGATCAATAAAATTGTAAATCATGTCAAACTTGCGAGTTGTGTCAAGATCTTTAGAGTAAGACTTATAAGTTGACTTGACTCTTGTTATGCTAAGAGGTTGGTTATGTCTATAAGGTTTGCAAATTGATGGACCTTAATACAACATAACACTACCTATGATTATGATAGACCACATGAGATTCAATTCGATATGGTCATGTCTATATATAAACAATTGTTTTTGTTCAATGGTTATATGTCATCTTTTCGTGTATTATTGTGTAATAAATCATAACATTTAATAAAGTGTATTGTTATATAATTTAAGTTAATTCGGATAAGGTCAGATCAATCAAAAATATATTAGTTCAGTTTAAGATTTAAATGTTTCAATGCAAAATTTATTTTAAATTGAGTTATGTTAAGAATCTTCAATTTGAAATTCAAATTGATATAACATGGATACAATCGGATAATATGATTATTAAATCTATGATTAAAACATGTATTTATGGGATTAAAAGACTCAAGTTTACTACCCACGTGTGAGGAGGTCAGTTGAAATGGGTAAAACAAAAGAAATGAGACAAATTTTTATGCGCTCCGATAATCTGAATGCTCACATCTGTAAGGTTATCATTAGTCTGCATAAATGACATGTGATACAAAACCGTCTTTCCGAGAGTACTCATATATAGCCCAAATACATAAAAGAAAGGGCTGACATTAAAAATTAATAAATCCCTTGATGAACGATAGTGTATAAAACACATGTAAAAGAAATATGGTATCCGCACGAGGGCAATTGCATGACTTAGAGTGAGTAGAATGTAAGATGGTTTTCCAACAAAATAGAGAAAATGATTTTCCATAAGTTTAGTAGAGTTTTAAAATGGGTTTTATCAACCAAATAATAATAATTTCCCAAATGGGATCAGGATCTTTTGACTTGTCAGAATTCGGCTGAATGACTGAATACTGAAGCTATTTCTATATGCAAAAGCTTTTGGAAGGAAAGAAAGCCACCCGTCAAGAGCTGTGTTCGACTTAATTGAAGAAAACTAACTTATTCAAATGCGAGAACAAACCCATTTTTTCCATCCAAATGTATCTTCAGCACTACGCTTATGTTTTAGGTTTTTTCTCCAGCCTGTGGACCTGCTTGTTCCGAGGCTGCACACGTCACACTTTTTCTACCTCTAAAGACAACGTATCAAGAAAGCCGGCCTGCATGTATATGGCATTGAATTGGCTAGACGAGCCAACACAATTGTCACAAATAGCAAAGACAAAGATTGAACACTTTTCATCAAATAATTCAAGCAGCTTTCACACTGAATTTGTAGAACACGTTCCATGCTTCTCATCTAGTCAACTGTAACTCCTCTCTTCATATTACAAAATCTTCAAAGTATCTACATATTCCTCTCAAATGGTGGAGAACAAAAACTGAAAAGAAGGAAAGATATCACAAGGAGAAAAGAATGCTGGCACCATCAATGTGCTGTAAACAATGGGAAGATACTTAAAAAACTCATACATCAGAAAAGGAAGATATAAGTTTACAACCTAATGGAATCAGTATGACTGCCTCCAATCTTCACCCGCATAAACTGCTTGATCCCCAAGCTCTTCCTCAATACGAAGCAACTGCAAGAAACTTTGGGCTGTTAATTTATGATGAGGGACACAAGATGTCTAGAATCCCATGGTGTTAAAACATGTTATATAATAAACCGAATCAAACTGCTGGTGAATAAACATCTCCCAATTCTCTTGATTGAGAAACAGAAAACATATTATTGAGATAAGTCAACAGTGTCAATTAAAAGTGAACCTGGTTATACTTAGCCAGCCGCTCTCCTCGGCAAGGAGCACCTGCTTTGATCTGACCTGATGTGAGGCCAACAGATAAATCAGCTATGAAAGAATCTTCACTTTCCCCAGATCTATGAGATATCACCACTCCCCAGTGAGCATCATTTGCCAACTTCACTACTTCAATGGCCTCCGTCACTGTTCCAATCTGATTTATCTGGATTGAAGCATTAAATTATAAATTATCAACTCCAAGCTTTACTTAGTAGATTTAGGAAAATTTATTTTGCACCAAGTTATCATCAGCTGATTAGAGTTGAAAAGTACTTTCAGAAGGATTTTTAACAAAGAAGAAATGAAAGTGCTAGACAAGGCACTTCAACTGTAACATGTGCAAAACCCACAAGACAAAGAAATTTTTATATTTCATGAAACAATTAGATAGGTACCTTGAGAAGGAGAGCATTGCAAGTGGAATCATGTATTGCTCTCTCAACGCGTTTCGGATTAGACATCAACAAGTCACCTCCCACTACCTGCAAAATACCCTCTCTTAATATATATCTAGCCATATATTAAAAAATCTGAATTCCAAACTTTATTTTAGCAAGGAAAAAAAAAACAAACCTGACAAATTCCAAGACCAGATATATACTTGGTATGTTCCCAGTCTTCCATGTCAAAGGGATCTTCAATTGATACAATTGGGTACTCTTAACTCCCCCCATAATATAAACAAGACAACACCACATCACTGTTAGAAAGATTACACGGCAAACACAATCAAGAACATATTGAAGAGACTGTTATACCAGCACACAGTTCTTTGTACATCTCAATCATATCCTCTCCTGACTTGAAATTTTGTCCAGACTTGTTGGGAGATTTGAAGTCTAAATCATACTTGGTACCTATATATAATAAGAAATCAAATTTTAATTCTTGGCTGTTTACAAGCTTGACACATTCATTAATAATGTGCATCCTTTGTACAGAAACCCAAGTAGGACAGACAATAGGAACAAGTAGACAATGGGGTTGACGGTCTAGAGCATACAACTAGTATTTATATCTAATAAGGAACACATTAAATTATGCATTCAATTTAACATCGTACAATAACAGACTTCAATAGTTTGTGTGCAGTGATACAAAATGGGGTTCTTAACTAATAATGCCATTTAAATTTTGATTTAAAAAGAAAAAAAGAAATTCTCTACAAGCTACTGCTTGTATAGGAAATTTGCAGAAAATAACTCATCACCTTTGCAAAAATCAGAAGCAGCAACATCAATAGCCATCTTTATCTTCTCACCATAACCTGTTCTGCTGATGGCCTCTTTAATAATATCCAATCCTTCTTTCACACTGCCAACAGGAATTAGACATGATCAAATAGCCAGTACTACATAACAGATACATAAACCTCAACTTCTACTTCCTATGGAAAGGAATTTTAGTTTTATCTTCTTTTAGGTAAGGGGCTGTTGCAGTTGCATTCTCAACAACATTGACAACTAAGAATAGTAAAATTGTATAAAGGAAACTTACTTAGAAATGTTTGGAGCAAAACCACCATCTTCACCAACATTACATCCATGTGCACCATATTTTTCTGTAATAACAGCCTGCCCTTTTTAATCGACAGCAGTCAAAGTCAATGAATCAGTGAACACATGGATCTTCCCCATAGCACAAGATCAACAGACAGTGGATATAATGGCTGAACTACAAGGAGCAAATAGAATAACAAATCACCTTCAAGTGATGATAGGTTTCAGAACCCATTTGCAGAGCCTCCTCGAACCTACTAGCTCCTGTTGGGAGAATCATGATTTCCTGATGCATTTCAAAGTCAAATTGATCAAGAGACAGGTCAATACTTTTGCATGTCTCTTTTCAGAAGCAATCAGATGCTTCCAATGAATGTTAAGACAACTTATTTTAAAACAATGCAAGAACCTGTAGGGAAAAAAAATGAAATGAAATGAATGTTTTAATTGTCTACCTGAACGGCCAGATTATTCCCAGCATGTTTCCCACCACTTATGACAGTAAAGGCAGGGACAGGAAGAGTCAGATTGGTTTTTCCAGAAAGATCAGCAATGTGTTTGTACAGTGGAACCTGGAAATAATTTTCTTAGTTAGATCATTAAGAAAAGTACACAAATTTTCATATAACTATGTTCACACTATTAAACATCCAAGTTGAAGTTCATACCCCCTTTTCAGCAGCCCCAGCTTTGCATGCTGCAATTGATACAGCTAATATGGCATTGACTCCAAGTTCGCTCTGCAAAATGTGAACAAGTAATAGTGTCAAGAAAAAAAGAACAACAATCTCTTAAAACATATGAATCATCCAACAAGGATTTAATTGGTGTTTAATAACCATCTTCAAGTGTATTATCATGAAAAACCTCAAAAACAGAAGATTAAACAAGATTTTGTAAAATAAGCATCAACCAAACTGTTAAATAAGAATCCTAAACTTCAAATATTTAAGTATAGTCCAACTCCTGATTTTCACTTGGTTAAAAAAAAATTCTACTTGGTTGTTTTATCAGAAGGCAAGTTAAATAACCATGTCAGATCTGCAAGGTTTTTTTTTTTGTTTTCTCTTTTTTCAGCGGACTGTTGGTTTTAATATATTGTAAATTTCTTTCAATTCATAAATAAAATATCCCATGCTTCTATACATCAATAATTATATTTTTACGAACTCGCATTAAATCCCATTTAAAAGAATAAATAACAGCATCACCTTCTTCTCTGTTTTGTCCAAGTCCAACATGGCCTGATCAATTTGAGATTGAAGTGTAGGATCCATGCCAATCAAAGCTTCAGATATTTTTTCATTAATGCTCTTCACAGCTCTATTCACACTATTTCCAAGATAAGTTCCCTTGTCTCCATCACGCAATTCAAAAGCTTCATACCTGTATTAACATCCAAACTAGGTTCCAACACACATAACTCCATCCTAAATTTAAATTATGATTATCAACCAAACATTCTCTCTCAGATCCCAAAATGCTGTTCGTGAAGTTGATAACAATAAATTAAATGAACGAATTTCCAATCTAATTAACCAAAAACTTACATTCCAGAAGGATCGGCGCTAGGAACAGAAGCACGAAACATGCCCTTGTTGGTGAACAAGTCAACTTCAACAGTTGGAAACCCTCGGCTATCCAAAACTTGCCTAGCTTTAATCTTGGTTATCACTGACGGAACAGCTTTCTTCATGTGATTAGACTGTCACAAACAGAACAGAAAATGAAGAATTAATCGAAAAAATTATTTTAAAAAAAACAGTAGTTAATTATAGAAATTAAAGGGACAGAAGTACGATGAAGAGAACGGGATCGGGCGATTTAGCTCTGACGGCGGCATTGACGGCGTCTTCGATTTTTCGAGAGAGCAGGTGCTTGTCCAGATACTCCTGAACAGACATTTCCCTTTCTTTCCTTGTTTAACTTGAAAAGACGGAAGTAAATGTTCTTGCAGATTGAAGCAAGCGTTCCAAGTTCAGTCGTTTTTAATATTTAAATACCGGATTTTAAATAGGGCACCCCAATTTTCATCTAATTTTAAAATAGTGTATGTTTTTTGTTTATTTACAATTGTACCTATCACAACATTGTCAATGAAAAAATTAATCTGATATTAGACCTGGCTAAGATGGCAATTGGGTGAGTAGACCAAATATCATGTTTCTTATTTTGTTCTAGTTCTTGAAGAGGAAGCCTTTGTACGTCCCTGTCTCATCCTTAATATAGGGACGAAAAATATTTCTCTTCTAGTTTTCTTTTCATCATTGCTCATATCTCAAAATTTACAATATTGATAACAAATGGATAACTAACATCGAACTTGAAAGAGTATTTCAACTAAATTAAGCATTTCAAATGAAGCCAATTTCTCATATATACATTTGTTTAGGCAACTACACAATTTCCCATGTCCTGGTTCACACTACTAGTCATATGAGACCTACAAATCCAGGTTGACAACAATTCCTCAGCGTTTCTTTACACCCAAATAGAAAATAAGCCTATACGATATCACTTGGTGAGCTGTTTAAAAAACGAAGATCTAAGAAAGAGAAGGATGAGATCTCAGCCGCGCGCCCTTTGGATTATAAAATGGGGCAATGACATTGAAACTATCTGCAATTGAAGTGAAATTCGGACCATTACTCTTATGGATGCCTACTGAGCAAATCCCCATTTGTCAAGTCTACCAGATATAAATATAACCAGACTAATAAAAATGATATAAACTGTTTGTATCAAAGGCTATTGCCTTGATTGTGAACCATAATGAACTAACGGTTGACAATTTTGTTTCTCAAACATGGTTCTCATCAGTAAATCAAAATTTTCAGAATTCAAACCATATTTACAGTAAGCAGTAAGCTGTGTTTCAGAATAAATATTTGCTTCTGACTACCATAATCACACTATTTTTTTCTACTTGGAATAGTAAGAGCAACATGCGTTCAACTCACCGGTAAAGACCCAGGATTATCTACTACATATATATAGCACAACATAATACAAGCTTCCCATGCGAGAAGAATGTATGTATCAAAGGGTCTTTTCTCATGCTACCACAAAAGCACTTGATGAACCAGTGAAGTGGTGGATTGATCCCGCGAAGCATTTTGCAGCACCAAAATGTTTTATTCGGTACACACCTGAAAAAGCTGAGTCAGGGATTCTCCATTCTATGGTTGCAAAACTACGGGTACTTAGTTTAGAAGGTCGTGACCACTTGAAGCGAAGGCAGAAATCATCATCATCATAAGCTGGAACCCAGGTATCGTTTCCATGGAGAATTTCCACAAGAGAGAATGTACCTTCAGTCATGAGATCATTTCTGGGGCAGGCTGACCAGAAAACAACACTCACTGTATCACCTTTCTTGAAGGTAGAATTTTTAGGAACATCAGACTTGACATCCCCAAAATTCACACCGGAAGGAGTTAAGTCTATAACAACAGGTGTAAGTAAGCTGATTTGCTTGCTAAGGAGATCTGGAGGTTGTGGACCAGGTTTGACAGCTTGGCCACTGACAAGAGCACTTGCAAGCTTCTTAAACTCTTGAATGTAGGCACTGAGTGTGTGAGGACCAAATAGCGTGGAAGCTCCCTGAGAAAGCAAAGTATCAGAATCTACAGTGTTGCCAATATTCTACATGTTTATACTTCATTCCTGTGGTGTTATGTCTGTGCATAAAAAAAAAGCTATAATTCAAGAAGTATCATGAATTTAAATCCCTTTCTTTTATAGAGCATAACTATGGACTTAAAACTATCTCAATCAAGTCACCCCAATTTCAAGGCACTAAAGGCTTCATGTATATAAAATGGGTTGTGAAACCTCCTGAGTTTCAATGATGTCCACGTAAACCACTGGTTCACTTTATTGCGGTTTTGCCTCTTTTCTATTCTAATATAAATCTAAGGACTTTTAAATATATATAAAATTAAAATTTTGATGATGTTCAGAGGAATACTACTATGACCAGTTATAATGAAAAATGCATGTCAATTCCATGAAATCAAAATCTAACCTCATATCTCTGCACCTCATACTCTTCAAAAGTGGTCACATACTGTGAATAGGTATTAGTTAATCCAGCTATAACAACATGAACATCATTAAATTCACCACTAGAAGTGAGAACTGTCTTCACAGCATCACGGAGTCGTCTCCCAGCCATTGTTGTGAACTCTGTTAGATAAGTAATTGTTAATCCATGAACTATTATCATTATCAGGACATGACACTAGTCAGTTGAAACCAAAAATGACTATATTCAGAAGTAACTAAGGAACTAGAGCAAACAAACAAATCAGGGCTGTAAACTTCCCGCTTTTTTTACTTTTCACTGAAGAAATGAGACTAGTGAAGCAACTTCAACACAGTATCAATCATTCACCATTCATGTGCTCCTGTCAAAAACTTTCTCCAGAAGAATTCTTAACTTGCTTGAAATTATTCTACTGTAAAACTTAGGCACAGCATATTAGTAATACAGTTGTCCACTGTGATAGCTCCAGATTGCTTGCAGATACAGTAGAGAAGAAAATTTCAGCCTCAGCAACCAACAGATAACTCTTATAGGTTTTAAGTAAATATGGTTTTCTAGGAAAAAATGGAGTTGCGATTCCTACAGCACATCACTTATTTTATCTTGAGAATAAATTCTTAAGTTGGGTTCATTCAACATCAAATTTAACTCCCAGTTCCTTATGGTAGCATTAACCTTTGAAGAGTGGCAGAGAAGAAATGAGGAACTACCTCCTGGTACACTCAGAATGACTAGCTGCCCTACTCGGAGGATTTGGATTGGAAGTATTGAAGGCTGCAAAGATAATGAACAAGTGAAAATATCAGGCTATCAGCATGGCAGAGAATAATAATTGCCTAAAATACGTGCAGAACAAGTTGTACTGTTACTAGGTATCATGTTATTATGTATATGACAAAATAAACTAAAAAGGAGCTTATTAAATGACTTTATTCTAACCCTCAATACCATACATTCACAATGTATTTCAGGGATAGAACATATTTTAAGGACCACATTCATAAACAATACACCTATCAATATAGAAACAAAAATATTTCAATTTCTCCCCAGCTCTATTTGTCGTCTCAGACAAAATTAAAATGGCATGCTGGGAAGAAAAAAAAAAGAAATTTTCCATTGCCGAATTTAGCACAAATGAAGTGCATAAACCTGTTTGTTTTGGGCATAAATAACATAATACTAAACAAGCAAATGATAAATTTAAATTTCCTAGCCTGCATATGAATGTTTACCAGCTACTTCCAATGATAGCTGACAAAGCTATCTAGTTACTTGTGCCAAGTTTCAGATGGTTGGCAGCCAGAAAGACAACAGTTCAAACCTCAGTCTGAAAACTCTCTTTGTAAATTCTTACATCATATTCAAAAAGGCCTTCTCTATTTCTGAGAAATTATGGATTTGTCATTTATAAGCATGGTAAAGTAAGAAAAGAATACAGGATTACAATCTAAATGTGTGTGAGGTGGCAAGTTACTGCTAATTAACATAACAAATACATATTAATTCCTATATAAATTTACTCAAGTTTTAGATGCCTTAATTTGGATTCAACTAATTTTTTTTTGGCACTCTGCATACTAAATTCCAGTCTATTTATTGGAAGTCAACTCCAAACAAGATTACGACTTACTGCCCAAGCATATGGTTGCTTCATTTCTCCGGTGTCAAGCAAAATGGGCTTTGGATGTTGACAATCAACTTGTTCTTTACTAGGTGTTTTAAGTATGTTGCGCACAAGCCTCCAAAAGGGATTTCCCTGCCACAGCATCACAGTTAACTTTACAGACAGAACTCACAGGCAGAGCAAAACAATGTTCAAGAACAAATAATGTCTCATAGATTACCTGGTCATCCCCTTGCTTAAAATCAAATGCTCCAGGACCATCAGTTGTTCCTGCAGCAAAAGCAAACCCCATTGCTGCAGGACATGTTTTGACTACCGCAGAACCTCCACCCTGCTTAGGAAGTGTGACCTCAAGCTGGGAGAAATCTAGATAAGTGTGGCGGTAGTCAACCTTTCCTTCTAATTGTTCAGATGCTGTGTTAAAAAGATCTACTGCTTTTCTGAACTGCCTCTCTCCAATAATACGTGTACTTTCAAATTCATCCGGATAACTGTCAACGTAATTAGAGCATGGAATTCACTATTCAAATAATCAAAAGATACAATTATTATACTGAAAATAATTGTTAGATTAAATACCCTGGTCCTTGTCCATAGCAGTTCTCATTCTTCCCACCACAGGTACTGTGATTGAAATCACAAGGCAGTCCAGTGTCTATACAGAATGCTCCAAGAACATTTGGGCTAACATCACCACAGTTGGACTGACAAAATGCAGCTACAAATCCAGGCTTCTCAGCCTGCCTGAAAGCATTCCTGACACGCCTTGCAACACTCAAAATTCTAGTTGCTGGCTTACCTGGAGGAGACTGGAACGATGCTGCAAGTTCCAGTAACTCATGGTCTGCACTAGAAAGTCATCAAAAATAAATACAAATATCATTTTGCCCTTACAACTCTATGAAAACTGAGCTGTAACTTTGATAAATGTGGAATGCAGATACTTCAAATTTTCAATCTGCACAATTTGGCAAATAATTATGATTTATAAATGTTCTAAATTCTCTATTTGTAACACTTCTCATTATATTAAACAGTGTAGACAATCACACCAAAACCTAAGCTTGTAACTTAAGTGACATGTTTTTGTGATTCAATTGAGCATTTTGTTAACCTTTTTATGAGTTAATGCTCCCTGATTTAAAATAGAAGGCTAGTAACTTACGGTTATGACAAGGACTGGAAATTATGCTTGAAACTCTCCGGTGGATTCCATCAGCTCCAAATTCATCAGCAGATGTGCTTTCAATGCCATTCTGCTCAAACCAGTCTTCCATAAATCGTGCAGCAGCACCCTTGTTATCCCCACTTATCAAAGAGTTTGTACGACTCATAGAAGTTCCATGAGTTGCAAACCAATTGAAGCTACCCACCGGTCCCCACTGGTCATCTACAAACTTCAATAGGGTCATTTCCTTATCAACATTATATTTATATCTACTGCGCTCTGCTGCAGGATTATTAAAATAAGCACTGGGACTGCGATTTGCACCAGCATCTAAAAGCTCTCCTGCAAGTTAAAGGCCAGAACTTTAAAGATTTTTCATGCATAAAGGAGGTTATCCTGAAAGCTTTAGTTACATTACGCAAACATAATGTTTATGTATAGAATGGAATGTGGCAAGAATAAAAATACCCCCTCCTACCCTTATTCACAAAAATTGATCCCGGCCGGAGATTTTCATGAGCTTGTATGATGCTTTTCTCTATACCATCCACAAGGACATCAAATGACTGACGAACAAATCCAAGAGACGTCACAATATACACGATATATTGGAGATAACCCCCAGGACCAGCATGGGTGTGAATACCACTGATTGCAACATTATTTTCTGTATATAGATCACCATACCTGCCGATGCAATGAAATTCATTATTTCATAAATAGAACCATTTTATAGCCATGTACAAGTGTAATTCTAATGACTGCCAGCACCAAATTGCTAAAATTTTATAGCAGAACCATCTCACAAAATAAAAAGAGTCATACATCAACATAAGCTGTTTTTTTTTTCAATGACAAGTGCAACGGATAACAAAATAGCATTGAGATGATAATCACCTTGCTTTCAACCTCTCGAGCACTTTGATTGTTACAAGTTGTGAGGCCATACAAGCATCAAGGTTTACAAACACAACACGATTTCCCTGTGGCTCTGCCACAATGAATGCACGAGCTCGCAACCTAAAGTGAAGCCCAGATGCAATCTGCTCCATGTTAGCATAACCCATCATATTAACATCAGCTGCAGGTCCTGTAATGTCATAGCTCCCCAACCCAACTAAATAATTCGAATCCGATAATACTCCTCCACAGTTCCCAAGCAAGAATACAAGAAATATCCGGAACCAAATAGTTCTACGTAGACTTTGGAAACTTAAATAAGCAGAGAACTCCATTATCACATTACCCCACCAAATAGAACAACCAAATCAATAAATTATTTCCATTTACCTTCAAAAAAAAAAAAGCCACATATCAAACACACTGAAATGAAACAAATACCGTTATAATATGTAAAACACAAAAATTCAGGTCCCAGTTGAACCTGTATTTTGAAACAAAAATATACAATTGCCAGCCAGAAGCATATAACTTGACTAGAGGGTAGAGCTATATACGCAGAAAATTTATAAAAAAAAAAAAACTTAAAACATATGATTACATAAGGATTAGGCAAAGGCAACGAATCAAAGGACTGAATAGTAATTTACCTTGGAATGGAAAAGACGGAGTGCGAGAGAGAGTCTGAAAGAGGAGTCATAGGAAGGGAGTAAGAAGAAGAGTGGTTTGCGTGGAAGGGAGGATGAAGAGTAGTTGAGAGCTTAGTTTTGGCCTGCGGTATTTTGATCAAATTTATTTTACAGTTGGGTGCATGCAGTTTCTGTGCTATTATGTTTTTTTCCTTCAACCTAAAGATGACAGCGACAAGAGAAATTCGTCACATTTAAAAATTCAAATACTCTTAAGTTAATTATTTTTTATCTAATTTTATTAATATTTTTGATAAAATCATTAAAATATTTTCAACAAAAATTATAATAAAAATAAAATAATATTTTATATATTTATATAATAATAAAATAAAATATAAAACTAACAAATTATCTTAAATTTTTAATTTTCAATATCAAATTTTTTATAATTTTTAATATTTTTTATTATTCTTTTTTAAATATTTTTTTATTATTTAAATAATTTTTAATTTGTTTATTTTATTATATTTTGAATAAAATTATTATTTTATAAAAAATATTTATTGTTTTTTAATATTTTTATTAAAAAAACAAAAATACTTTTTTAATCATCAAATTTAACAATTAATTATTAAATTTTATCATTAATTTTAATCAATAAGGAAGAAGACATTAAACCCTTAGGAATAACAACTTTAAAATGATTATTATATAATAAATTGGGTTATAATAGTTATTAGTTAGTTTGGAATAAACAATAGGCCAAATGAAAAATTCCTACCCATGATTTTCTTAAATGATAAATTATTACTAACAAATTTTTACAAAGTTAACTACTTTTTTGTTAATTAATTTTTATTCAATTTTATTAATATTTATAATGAAATGATTAAAATCTTTCCATCAAAAATATAACTAATATCAATAGTAAAATAAATTTTAATATAAAATAATAATAATATTATTATTATAATAAAAGTTTAAAATTAATAAAAATAAAATAAAAACAATCATTGCTACCGAAAAAAGACCACTTAATTTTACTGACAACCTAACCATCTTTAATAGCAGAGACTACTAGATCTGATGATTTTTGTCAAAATTTTGGCGATTATATTTGACTGTTTTAATTATCAAGAAGACCAAATTTGATTGTCAATCAAATTAGGTTGTTAATTTCTACCATTTAGTTAAGTTTACGATGACCACCACAGTTAATAATTTTACCAGCGTCAGTGATCACTTTTTAAAATATTATTTTATTTTATTTTAATTATTATTATTATTATTATTTTATGTTATAATAACATTATTTTATACTTTAATTATTTTTTATAAAATTAATTTTACTATACTTAATTTTTAAATTTTTTATTAAAAATACTCTTTTGACCAAATTAAATTTAATGATTGATTATTAAATTTAACCGTTAACTTCAATTAAAAAATAAGTGTTTAATTTTTTAAAAATTTTTATGTAAAAGGGTGTCTTAGAAAACGTTGGGTGGGGATAAGTCCTTTGGCCTAAAAAATATTTAGGTTTGGGGATTTTTTGCTCCATGTCCTTCAAGTTTCATTTACGTTAATCGTGATCATTGAGGTAATTAACATGTTGATTAATATAATTTATCAAATTGAAACTTGTGTATTATATATACCCATGAAAGAAAATATATAATTTATTCATGAAATAAAAGCCCATAATCAATTTATTAACAATTATAAAATACTATTAATCACATCAAAATCTTATCTTTGTAGTAGGATAATATGTTTAAAATATTTCAATTATATGGAATTTCAAACTGGTTAGAAATATTAGATTCAGCCTATCAACGACGTCGTATGATCTTAACAAAGAAAAATTGAAATAATTAATATAATTAATCAATGTTTTCAGCAATTTCTACCTAAGTAGTTAAGTTTTCTAATCGAACCGTTTTCTTTTTGTTTGGCTTCAACAGACTCTCTGGAAATAATAATTTTAATAATAATGATAATAAAAAGAAATCAGGAGCTTAACTTTAGCTTCTCGAACATTCGTCTAAGACTCGTAAGAAATTTTGCATCCAAAATCGCTGGTTTATTTGTTTTAAAGTGCTGATATGTTTGGTTACGGTTTTAAAGTGCTGATAATTGAGACATTGAAGAGGAGATTTTAGGTACAGGATTTATGCGCGGTTCAGCATTGGACTACGTTTTTATAATCAAATGACAGTTAATTGATAGATTTTGGGACTGTGTTTGGCTTTAAATTTTTTTTTTTTTTATTTTCTCTTTTTGCTGTTTGTTTTTGTTGTTGGGGAGTATTGGGAACTTAGAAGTGTCATGTTATTGGCTGTGCGGGGTGTAGATGAATGTTGATGAAGTTAAGTTTGTGCATTTGTTTATTATCAAATTTTGTTGATTGTTTGTTTAGTACTTTATCTGCCTTGTTGGTTTGGTTTTAGTGCATGCTCATATGAAAATAGGAAATTGGTATTTCTGTGTGATGTTTTCATGTTCTACTTACCGGGGGTCTATGGTGCAAACTGTTTGGCTATGAGATTTACACATAGGCCAAACATTTAGTTTTGTGTACGTTCATTGTTATTTTGGTTTATATATTCGTCATTTTCTACATACATTATTATTTCTGTGATTGTCGCTTTCCATATATCATTTTGCTGTATGAGAGCATGTAATGGTTGCTGCTTACATTGCAGGTTGAGAGTGAAAGGCAAGTCCGAAGGACAGCATGGGTTTTGATAATGAGTGCATAATAAACATTCAATCTCTAGCTGGGGAGTACTTCTGTCCTGTTTGCCGTCTACTTGTTTACCCTAATGAAGCGTTACAGTCTCAGTGCACTCATCTTTACTGTAAACCTTGTTTGACATACATTGGCAGCACTACCCGGGCTTGCCCGTATGATGGCTATTTGGTGACTGAAGCAGATTCAAAGGTTTTCTCTTTCTCTGTTTTTGACTGCTTTGTCATCTTTCTATAATAGCATTATTATTGATTTTTTTTTCTGATACTCATTGCAGCCACTTGTTGAATCAAATGACACACTTGCCGAAACAATTGGCAAGATAACCGTTCATTGTCTATTCCATAGGAGTGGATGCACATGGCAGGGTCCTCTATCTGAGTGCACATCACATTGTACTAGGTGTGCGTTTGGAAATTCGCCTGTTGTGTGCAATAGATGTGGGATTCAGATTGTTCATCGTCAAGTGCAGGATCATGCTCAAAATTGTCCTGTAAGTTGAAGAATGCATCTTATATGCATAAAACATATAACCATGGACAGCGTCAGATCTGGACCTTATGGTCAGATTTCAGACCTGATAACTTCGTTTACGGCTGGTCTGGAGCTGAAGGCCATTACACTGAAGGTGCTGAATTGATCAATTCAGTCCTTGATGTTGTCCGGAAAGAGGCCGAGAACTGTGACTGCTTGCAAGGTATTTTTTTTTTATTTTTTAATTAAAAAAAAGGAAAACTGGCTTTGAAATGATGTATGTTTATTCTTATTACTATTTCAAGTTTTGTTGTTAATCGGTGATACTGTATTGGTGTTGCAGGGTTTCAGGTGTGCCATTCATTAGGAGGTGGAACGGGGTCAGGAATAGGAACACTGTTGATTTCGAAGATAAGAGAAGAGTATCCAGACAGGATGATGTTGACCTTTTCAGTGTTTCCATCTCCTAAGGTATCTGATACTGTGGTCGCCTTATAATGCTACTCTCTCTGTTCACCAGCTAGTAGAGAATGCAGATGAGCGTGTGGTCCTTGACAATGAGGCTTTGTATGACATCTGTTTCCGCACGCTCAAGCTCACTACTCCCAGCTGTAAGCTTTCTTCCTTCTTTATCTTTATAATTTGTTTGTCTTGTATGAAAACTACTTCTATTTGGGTTTCATTGAGATGTCTGTGATAAGACATGAACACAGTTTTAAGAATGATATGAGAATTGCCATTTTTTAAAAAGTAATGATGAATGATCACAGTTTTTCAATTGACTCTCCTATATAATAAGATGCTGAAGATTTTTGCTGTTTGTTTTGACAGTTGGTGACCTAAATCATCTAATATCAGCCACCATGTCGGGTGTTACATGCTGTTTGAGGTTCCCCGGTCAGCTTAACTCTGATCTGCAGAAACTTGCGTGAATCTCATTCAATTTCCTCGACTTCACTTCTTCATGGTTGGTTTTGCTCCTCTCACTTCACGTGGATCACAGCAGTACCGTGCCTTGACTGTCCCTGAGCTCACTCAGCAAATGTGGGATTCAAAGAATATGATGTGCGCTGCTGATCCACGCCATGGCCGTTATCTTACCACGTCAGCAATGTTCCATGGCAAGATGAGCACCAAGGAAGTAGATGAACAGATGCTGAATGTGCAAAAAATTAACTCTTCATACTTTGTTGAGTGTATTCCCAACAATGTAAAGTCCACCGTTTGTGATATTCCACCTACTGGTCTGAAGATGGCATCTACATTCATTGGCAACTCCACATCTATCCAGGAAATATTTAGGCGATTGAGTGAACAATTTACTGCCATGTTCAGGAGGAAGGCTTTCTTGCATTGGTACACTGGGGAAGGTATGGATGAGATGGAGTTTACTGAGGCTGAGAGCAACATGAATGATCTAGTTTCAGAATATCAGCAGTATCAAGATGCAACAGCCGAGGAAGAATATTATGAGGATGAAGAGGATCAGTATCAGGAGGAGATGTAAAATGATATGATTTTGGGAAATTGCAATCTAGCAATTCATGTTGGGGTTATATTACTGCTTATTTTGTTGTTGAATCACAGTGTTGGTTCAAGCATATCAAAATTGAGGACAAGAAAATTCTAAACTTAAAAATTATAATAATGTCTTGAGTGAGAATAGTATTCAATTTTAAGGAGGGTGAAGTTAAACTTGTATGTAATGAAATTTAGAAGACAGGACAAAAATCTATACAAAGATGAAAATGTTTATGTAAATGTCAAGGACAAAATTCTTTCAAGCAGATCAAAAAAGACAATTCTGCGGCAAGCAAACATGCCAAGCCAAATTTATGATTGATTAGAGTCAAACTTCAAACATAGTGATAACATAAAGTTCCGTTCCATGGTAGTGGCTACAGATTACAGTTCCAACCTGCCAGCTTCCTCCCAACAACCTTCCGCAATCTGTAAGCTAAGATTCCTCTATTTGCTAAGATTTCTAAGATTCCTCTATTTACTCTGACCTCTCCATTGTCTTCACCAACTCCAACTCTCATCTTATAAATTCTGTAACTGAATCCTTGCTCTTCAATTCCAGCATAACCTTTTACCTCTCAAAGCAAATGGCTCTCATCCTCTTTCTTGCTTTCTCATTCTTCCTTCAAGGAGCACTTGGTACAACCATCTCTTGTTTTAATTTACGTAATAATATGAACAATATAATTCATTCTTTATGTTTGAACTATGCAGGTGGGATTATATGTGAGAAGTTGCCTACGGAGCTCTGCTCATTTTCGGTATCAAATTCTGGCAAGCGATGCTTATTAGAGAAGAACTATGCAACGAGTGATGGAACAGTGGCATTTCAATGCAAGACATCTGATATATCTGTTGGTGTAATTCATGATTTGATTGAAACGGATAAATGCATTAGCGCTTGTGGAGTTGAAAGGAAATCTATCGGCATTTCATCGGACTCTCTTCTTCAGCCTCACTTCACTGCCAAGCTTTGCTCCCCACAATGCTATCAAGCTTGCCCCAATATTGTTGACCTTTACTACAACCTGGCCCTTGGAGAAGGTAACCTTTCTTTTTCCTTAAGTCTTTTCAAACCATATTTTTGTGTAATGAATTTACTCGTGTACAGGAGTTCATCTGCCTACTCTGTGTGAGGCCCAACGAGCAAATCCAAGGCGTGGCATGTTCCAGATTCAGAGCTCTGGTGCAGTTGCAGGTCCTGTTTCTTCCCCAGGACCCATTTCAGCTGAATTAGACATCTCTCCTGCCCTTGCTCCTATTCCAGCGTGATGACATTCCACAACTTGTTCCACTTCCTGCTTTAATTTATCCATTAGGTTTATGTTTTAAGTTAAACTTATATATTATGGGGAGTACTCACTCACCACCATATTATATGTAAAAGTGACTTTGAAATCTGCATATCAGTGTATTATTCTAAGCTTTGTTCTGGTGAAAATGCTTGAACATCAAGTACTGACTCTTTCATTTGCTGCTCTTCGATGGAAGCCTGTTATAATGGCAATTGGGAGAAACTTTTCATCTATATTTTGGCTAGGAAACTAAGTAATGCTCCTTCAATATTAAGAAACTATTACAAATAACTGATATCTATCCCTTTAATTTTACATATTAGCCCCTTCACTTATAATTTTCCTTACCAGCAAAGCTTTTAAGTCAAAGACCTGAGAATGTGACATATGCTTGCATATATATAGAGAGGGAGAATCAGTATTTTTTTGGAATCAAGGTGAGAAAGGGCCTTTCAAGTTTCAACATAAACAAAATAAATATTAGCATGCTTATGTTCTTTGTCACGCTTGATTTTTCCTCTTCACTTCTCAGAATGTCCACTTCTGAGACTTGCCATGATTACTTGTCAGTCTCCAGCAAATTTTCCAGCCAGATTGGAGAACACTTTTACTCAGATTCTTCGTCTGAGGTGGACTTGGAGAGCGGGTTTTTGCTCGTGTAGATGATAAGTCAGTGGAAGATGGTACGATTTGCCATTTGGGTTATGGTAATTCTCAAGAGTTTAGGCCTCCCATTTTTATGTGGAATTATGAATATGCAGCTGCCGCCTCTTTAATTTTGTTCTGGTACTCTCTATTATGTGATTAGGTAAGATGCTTAAAGTATAGGAGACTTCTAGGTCTCTCCAATTTTGTTTTCAGTGTGCAAATTAGTACTAGCTACACAGACAAATAATAATCTGGTTTTGGGGTGAATGGGGAAAGCATAACTGGGTGAATAGTATCAGTTAAAGAGTCCTCCCTCTGATATTTCTGCTGATGAATCTTGGATTCAAATTCTTCCATAACTTAAATACATGTATAGCCCTAAACTTTACTTCTTCCTCTCTGTTAATAAGTTGCGATTGCAAAACTTGAACAGTCCTAAAATTTTTGTTATTCATTTCAGGATGTGTGAGATTTGTGGCTTCACTGCAGTTAATGTTGGTGGTGAGCAAATAAATCGGTCAAATTTTGCCCTTACTCATTAACTTTTTAGGAAATAAATAACCTCATATTCAATTATAATAAAAAGAAAAAAAACCTAAATTCTTATTACCATTATTTCACTTATACTCACATAAATTTCAAGATAAAAATGGCTCATGTTCAATTAAAACTACAAGTAACCCAATCACCATGAGGTACTTTCACGTAGGAATTCTAGCAATTACGCAAAAGGAAATGACACAAGATTGTTATAATTCTCGTAATTAAGGATTTGATAAAGACAATAATAGAATATACTTAATTAGTTTCCTCGTTAGCTTGTTCCCTTCCCTTTTCGATCTTTAAATATTAAATTACTTTTAAAAATTTTAAATCATTACTAATGAACCTTGATTATATAAACCTAACCTTGAATTGCCTGGTTCATATCATAAGAATGGGAAAGGGGAGAGAAAGTGGAGTATTCCCATGAGGATGAGAAGCGAAATAGGAAATAAATTTTTTTGAAGGTTAGAGAATAAGGATTTCACGTCATCCTCGTGTTGGGGATGGGACAAAGACAGGGATGGAGAAAAGTCTCTTCTATAAGAACAAAGATAAGAATTAGGGAATTTGACCCTATCTTGTCATGTAATCATTCATTTCACTTCAACTTGTCAACACCACTACCACTATACTGCCATAACCCAAATCTTTTCACCCCCTACTTTACCACCATAGAACACTGCAACTCTTCGTCATGGTTGACAAACTTGCCTTTCTCTACTAGATCTTGTAAGATTTGTCATCTTCATCAAATCCTTTTGCACACAATTATCATCTTCAATATATGATTATATATTATTAACATTTAGATTTATATTTATATTGATAATTTTTTGATTATTTTTAATTAAAATTAATATAAATTAGAATAAAAAATATATAATGAATTTTAATGGAAAAGATGCCATTTAATTTGTGAGTATTGTTGCCTTTATAATAATTTATAAAATAAATAAATAAAATTTAGGCTAAAGGACTTTTTCTCACCCAAAAGTTTTATTTTAAAAATCTAAACACCTACTTCTTGATCATTTTTCTTTCAATTTTGTTAATATTTTTGATAAAATAATTAAAATACTCTTATTAAAAAATAAAAATATAAAATAATATTTAAATATAAAAATAAAAAATCTTTAAAAAAATTTAATTTTTAAAAAGTTAAAAAGGCAACCCCAACTGCTGACGACAATAGTTGCTAATAACGATACTATGTGATAAAAAATAATCACTTGATTTCAAAGACAATCAGATTTGATCATTTTCACCTACAACCATGATCGAAAATGACTATTAGGACCAATGCTAACCATTTATGACCATTTTTATTCATGTTTACTGGTAAAATGGTTAGATGTGACTATTTTCATCAAATGGGATGACTTTATTTTTAATTTTTTTTTTATATTTTTAATGTTTTGATATTTAAATAATATTTATATTTGTATAATTTTTTTTTTGAAATGACAAAAATACTCTTTTGATTATTAAAATTTGATTGTTAACTATTAAATTTGATAGTTCACTTTTTTAACGAGATAAATATTCAAGTTTTTAAAAATTGAAATTATGATTTTATCTTTATATAAAACCTTTGAGAATTAGTCCTTTGGCCTAAAATTTATTAATAAATTTAAAGTACATAAAGGTTTTATTTATCTTTTAAACTAAGTAGCTACATTATATTTCACATAAATCTCATGAGACAGGTCAATGAGATTTTGAATAAAAACTTTACATTAGTTCTCATTCCTTCTTATTAATATTTCTTTTGCTTTGTCTTTGATGACAAATTTGTATGAATAACATCTCGCCTAACATTTCTAGCATACAAATCATGTTGAAAGCATATTAAAGGGTTAGACATGAAATTTACTTCATTATATAATCAAACATTTTGGACACGACGGATTTTACTTTGAAATTTTTTATCTATATTTAAGTTGTTAGAGGAAATTAAATTTCAAACAAATAAATAAACGAGGCTCGAATGAGAAAAATTAATTAATGTTTTCTATATTAATTGGGGCTTTAATGGAAAATTCTCAGGGTAAAAAAATATGCCAATAAGGGTAATTTTGTAAAAAAAAAAAATTGTGTTTAAATTTGTGTTCTATAATTCAGGGGTATGAATTTTGCTGTAAATAAGTTGTTTGAGATGATTTAATTTTAGAAGTTTGTAAAATTTAATTAAAATTATAAAATTGTTTTAAATATTTAAAAAAATTATATATTAATTTGATTTGAATTATAAAACAATTCAAATTAATACGGTAAATTAAAAAGAAAATGATTTATAATTTAAATTACGGATTTGATTAATTGTGATTCAAATTTTAAAATATTAATTTGATTTGTATTGTAAAATAGTTCAAATTGATAGGATAAATTTAAGTTATTGATTAATTTCTAAACGGATACTAATTGTAATCAGTATTCTTTATTAATATTATATATTATTTTTTTAAAAATATATTTTTATATATGGTATATAAAAGGTGCGGCCATTAGCCCTAAGCCGCTAAGTAAAAGCAAATATCTTAGTCTCTCTAGACATCACATTCATAGCTCACTGGCGACCTGAGCTGTCCCTCTTCCATTTCTCCTTCCAGGAGAAGAAACATAGCTCCAGTACCGTCTTTCTTTTTTCAGTCATCACCTCAGGCTTCAATTAAATTGTAATCCAACAATTTGGAAGCTGTGTTGTTTGTCGTGTAACTCGCCTCAGTCGTAGTTCAATTCGCAGGTATCTCGTTCTTCTTGCTCTTCTTCCTGATTTGTCTTTTATAGGCAGTTTTTTTCTTGTTTATTTAAACTGGATCACAAAGTTAGCACTTCTCTTTGTTGTTTTTTTTTTTTTTTCCTTTAAACTTTAACTTAAGTTTCTTTACCGTTCATTTGGTTGATGGAAAACTTGATAAGTGTTTTCATGTTTTCTTTTATTTATTTTTAAATTTCCTCAAGCTGAAGCGCTTGTTGAATCGTGTTTGTCTTCGTTTCATGAATAAATATTGTCAGGTAATTTTCCCTTGTTCCGAAACATGGGTACTGTTGCCACCTATATTTTGTCTTTGTATATTATTAGAAGAGGTGCAGGTAATGATGCTCACAACATGCTTGACAAAATTCATGTATGAGCCATTTTCTGTGAAAAAAATGTCAATGTCCTAAAGCTAATTTGATAGTTAACTTGTGGAAGCCCTATGTCTTTTGTTATTGAAAAGAATAAAGTTTAGTTTGTATGAATATGAAACTAGTGTAAATTATGAGATCTAAAATGTATAATTCACCAATTTTAGGCATAATAAGAAAAGTGTTAGCTAAGTTGATTTTATACTGTTGAAGAGATTCTTCCCTTGATGGCCTTGACCAATGTTGGCTCAAAATTGTGTTCATTGTTATGATAATGAAATTTTTATTTCTCTGGTTCTCTATTTGTTGTTTTTGAGAAATGTGTTAGCTTTTTTTGTTGATTGTAATTCCTTTTTGAGTGGTATAGTAAACAATGTATAAGACAGACAAAATAAATAGCTAAGTAACAGGGATAAAGCATTATTACGAACTCTGTGACCTTTTATTGAAGATTTGAAAGTATTTTATATTGTTTTGAAGGCTTCCTCTCCAACTCAGAAACATCTGTTCTAGAAATGAATGTTGAATGATAGAACATGTTACTGAATCTAGTAATAAATGGTAACTATAATGACCCTAATACAAAATATACAAGGGTTATCATAAACAGATTTGCATTTATATATAATAAACTTATCACACAGTTAGCGAAATTCTGAGAAATAAAAAACCAAACTTATTATAAACTAACTTTCTATTGGTACTGGGCCTGTTAATACTTAGACTTAACATGCTCCTTTTGTAAGAATTAAAAAAAATAATAATAATAATAATGGTAGAGCTATACATACTCTTTACATCCAATTTTTTTATTGTACCTCATTATGTTTAGATCATACATCATCTCATATTCAAATCTATCATAGATAATTATAATTTAATTATTTAATAGGTTTAAACTGTAAACTAAATTGGATCAAATTGTATTTTTTCAGTTTAGTTTGGTTTGAAATATAATATGATTTGGTTTAGCTTAAAATTTTTCCAAACCATTTTTTTTGTTTTTCAGTTTGGTTTAAAAATGTCTTCAACCATATCAAACCATACTATGCACACCCTTAGTTTTCCCCTACCCATTTCTCCTCCAACCCGGCCTTTGATTTGTTGTAGTTCCCACATGTCTCCACATGTTTGAATCAATTTAACATATTTAAAAGCATTTAAGTAAAATGCAGTATTCTTTTTATCAACCAAACACAATAATAATTTATGTCAAATAGTCGTCTAGTTTATCTACTTTGGTGGTAAGTTTTGGTAATAAAAAGATTACTCAAATCAAACCAAACAAAATGCATAAATACGGGTTATCCTGTTTTACAAAATTCAATTTACAATATATTATTGATGTTGAATATTATTTATAAGAATATCTCACAGGAACAAAAATAAATTATCATGTTTTACAAAACTTATTGAAAGCTTTTAAATATTAGAAAGGTGATTTTGAATAAAAACTCTATGTTGGTTCACATTGCTTATTATTATTATTATTATTATTATTATTTTGCTTTATCTTGAAGACAAATTTGTATGAACACCTAACATTTCTAGCATATAAGTCATGTTGAAAGCATATTAAAGGGTTAGACATGGAATTTACTCCTATTTTGAAAGTTTTTCTCTCTATATTTAAGCAATTTGAAGAAAGAAAAATTCAAACAAATAAATAAATGAGGTTCTTATGGGAAAATTTTAATTTATCAGAAAACCTTAGATGGCAACTAGTCTCGCAACTAGAGCTGCACCTAATCAATCTATGGGTCTCTTGAGACTCTCGTTCAACTTCATCCAAAGCTTCAGTACTTCAGCTTCTCCATCTCTGCCTCCATCTCCAACTTCGGCTTCCAAAAAACCAAAGCGAAAAAAGAAGAAGAACCTGTTCGAGGTGGCTCAATTTTTGCCCAACTGGGGAATCGGTTACCACATGGCAAAAACTCATTGGGAGAGTATTTCTTATGAGATCACTAAGATCAATCTTTACAAGGTTTCTCTTTTCCTCATTTCTTTATGACTGTTTTCTTTGTTCATGTTGTTTAAATTGTTTTCATTATTAATTTTGTTAGTGCTATTTTAAAAGAACAAACCAACAGTGTTACTAAGTTTAGGGCCAATGCTTCAGACTCCAGTAAGGTTACTGGGGTTAGCATCTAAGTGAGATAACTTTCTCCTGATGTTGTTGCATTTTTTTCCAGGACGGTAGGCATGGAAAAGCTTGGGGAATTGCTCACAAAGATGGTCAGTTTTGTTGATTTTTATATTTTCATCTTTAATTTTTGTCGTTTTCTTTAGTTTAACTTTGCTTGAGATGAGTTTGGTATTTTTGAAATCAATAAAAGTTATAATGAAAACCAATTTGGGTAACAATGGTGATGTGTTACTATGAAATTCGGTGATTTTGAATTATCCTAATTTGTTAGCAAAAAAATTTAATGGAGACTTCCGTTATCATCTGTGAAATTTTTGAATGCTTAGCTTGAAAAACTCTTACAAATTTCTATGGGAAGAAAGAAAGCTTAATCATTTTTCATGAAATGTGTTTAATTATTATCGTAGTTTATTTCTTTTACTGTATTTGATCTTTCAACTTGTGCAATGAATATGTTTTTCTAAGTTATATTTCTTTTGCCTTTTTTTACTTTCAACTTAGTGGTCTGAAACTGCTATGGGATGACAAATGATTCACTAATTTGAAATTTTTGGTGACTTAGGAAACATTGAATTGTGTTATGATATTGCATTGGGGCAAATTCTGATTTGCTCAATGTTAGTCAAAGAAATGAATGAAAGTTACATGAACTCATCATGGGTGAGGAGTTGGGTTTTGTAGTGAGAGATTAAGAAATGGAGAAAGCGAAATTTTTTGAAGGTAGGACAAAATAAAAATTAGAGAACCTGGAGTGACACAAATGGCTGCTAAAACTTTTTATTTTGAATAAAAGTTGGTGATGATTCTTTGCAGGGCATTATTGCCCAGTTGAGGGTGTGAAACAGTGTAGGCTATGGTGGGTGGCACCAAAGCAGACATGGGAGTGTGGAATTCTATGGCTTACTCACTATTAATTGGGATGGAAGAGAAGTATTTGTATGTGGTAGATATTGTGAGAGTTATAGTTATTTTCTTGCTTTCTTTTAGGAATGCATAAAATTGTTGGTGGAAATTTAATATAGGAATTTGAATGGGGCTATCATATGGAAGCAGAGTTCAGTTTTTTGTGTGAAAGGTTCTCCTCAAGCATGTTGCCACATGCTGTCTGATAGAAGTTTCCAGTGTTAAACCTTGTTTGTTTTTCGAATGATGGAGAAAAATGCCTGCTGGCTAATGAAGATACTACTCCAGTTTTCCAATTCAAGCCCAGTGGATCCTTCTTTTCTTCTCCCTAAGAATTGAACGAACCCAGTTCATGTGTACAAGAGTGAGGAATAAATACCAACAATCAACTTCCTCTTCTGCCCACGATTCTGATAGTTTAGAAACTGAGAAGAACCAGGGTTGCTGCCCGTAATTGACACAGTTGATTAAGTAATGATTTTATTGATATCTAATAACTGGCCAGTGGCAACTACTTCTTGAGATTGAACTATATCTATCCATTTTAACCCTGCTTGATTCTCTATAAATGCAAAAAAATGATATATCATACATCCTCTTGGTTTCATTTTCTATTGAGGTTATTTCCTTTAAAATGAAGGTTGATGTTATTGGTGTTTATGACAGGCTTGCCCATTGCAGATGCCCCCAAGAAAATTAGTGGAGTTCACAAACGTTGTTGGAAATACATTCCAGGCTTAATAAAATCAGCTGAAAACCCACCAAAGTTAACAATGCCAACAGATAATGCCCCAACAGCTGAGGTTCAATCAGCATAATCAATTTTCTTAAATTTTGATATTGCTTGGCTGACCATCATGTTCTGTGTTTTGATGTTGCACACCGTCCTTTAAACATGGTAGTGCACTTCAATCAAACCATTTTTGGACTTAAATGATGCTTCCATGTAACATGAATTTGCCATAAGACTAGACGTATTAGGTAAAGTGAATGAAGATTTGTAGTCAGATTAATTTCCAGCAACACAATTTTTTTTCTTTTTTGAACCTATCTTCTGTTTGGGGTATTTCAGTTCAGACGACCCAACAATTAAACAGGCTTGAAGCTGTGAGTACTATTTAGTGCCTTTACTCCCCTTGCCACTTGCATCAAATTAGGGTATTGGTTTGCCCATTAATGGTTGGGAATGTATATTTGTCTGGTTGATGTTGGTTTGTCTTACTGTCATTGTGGGTGTTGTTTGTGTGTAGTATCAGGGCTCAAGAGATTGGTTCTTCATTTGATAAATAATAAGCTTATGCTTTTTAAGTTTGAGATTGGTTCTTCAAATGAAATGGATTGTGTTAGAGAACTCTTCTAACAACTCAAACTCACTCAATCTGACACAAGAAATTAAACCGGAAACAAACTGCTTTATTTATATTCGAATCACTGAATACATCAACACTGATTTTATAGTTGAAGGAAATAGAAATAGACGAGAAGAAGAAGGAAATAGAAATAGACGAGAAGAAGAAAGAAATACCGTGGCAATAACAGGTGCTAGTCCTTCCTTGCTCGAAGGCCCTCAATAATTCTGAAAATTTTCTTGATGATTCACCTCTTGTTCTCTTCACCTTTATAGTCTTTTCTCCTGTTTTAGTTTTCAGTTTTCTCTTTATTATCCTTGATTCTTGCTCGGTTTTGCCTTGATAGGAGCTTATTTGTTTTGTCTGATTGATGCCTTTGCCTTGCTTTCTTTTTCGGTTATTTTATATGGTATTGTGTCTGCTAATTTATTGACTGAAAATTTCTCCTTTTTCGGACTTGCTTGATTGGTGATCTAATATATTGTCATTTGGATGAGGAATCGTCAGATAATATGCCATCTTCAGTCAATTTTACATCATTTGGATTACAAAAGTTTGGATATAAATTTAACGAACTTGTGCATACAGCAGTGGGCAAGCTCCGTCTTGAACCTATATTGCACAAGGCCAGATCACTTTTGAAGTCTGTAAATTGGTTTAGGCAAGCTTGAAACCTGATTATTTGGTCTGAAAAAATTAGTTTTCGATTTTGAATAGGCTTGGAAAAAAAATTTTGGTGAGTCAACGGGCTTAGACTTGAGTAAGACTTGATATGGTTTGAGAAATGTAATGTTTGTTAATTAATATTAATGTTATATTTAGGTAATATTTATTAATTTGTCTCACATTTGAAACAAATTAAATTTAAAATAAGTTTAAATGTCATATATAGGTGTAACTAAAACCAAAGTTTTTCATTTTTGGAGTTGAACTTATATATATATATTCCATTGAACTACAAGACTTATCTTCTTATAATTCTTTTAAAATAACTTATATTTAGGATTTAATTGTTTTATACATTAATTTAAAGTCTGAAATTATTATTTCTTATTTTTGTTTCCTAGTAAATCTTAAATAAGAGTAGATATAATAGCAGTTTATGGTTGTTTGTGATTGTGATTTTTAATTTATTTATATTTCGCGGTGTTTTTATAAGGTTTTAAAATTGTGAGGGTATTTTAAAGTTATAAGTGAATGCTTCAAATGAATTTAAAATAGGCTCGAAACTGATTCATTAATCAAAATTTTGAGACTCGAATGGGGATGTTTAAAGTCGAGCTTAGGATTTTTTTTTTTTTTTTAAACCATAGAATAGATTAAACCAGGTTTAATAAGTTTGAATTATAGGTAAAGTTGAAATTTTTTTCACTTTTAGAATTTTATTTCTAATTTTAGAATTTTTTATTTTGCGATTGTATTAATTTATTCAATTTTTAACCATGATATGAATTTTCAAATTATTTTATTTCAATTTTTAGAAATCACATTGATTTATGAAAAAATAAAATAAATAACCAAATTAAATATAATTAAAACAAATTGACCATATTACATTATGATTTAGTTATCATATTTTTCAAATTTCACCAATTAAGATGTTATTTCATATCAATTTTTCCTTTGATGATCACAATTACATTTATACCATTCATATTTTATATATAAATCACTTCTTTACTCTAAAAGAATACACATCATATTTGAAGAAAAAAATATTTCCCTGGTATGAGTTCAAGGAAGAGAAATCAATTATCCAGATGTTTATGCAAATTTAAGTTAAAATTTAATTATTATTCAAATTAGAGGTTAAATAGTTATTGTTATAAACATAGCGATGATATAAAATATGAGGGGTTTATTGATATTTTGTCATAGAAAACTTAATTGATGTTTTTGCAATGATCCGGTGACATGAAGTTTTATAAAACATTGAGGAGTTAATTGATTGAGGAGTATATTGATATATCGCTATATATGACTTAATTGATAATTTTATAATGTTTGGATGAAATGGAATTTTAATATAATATAAAAGGTTTAATTAAATATTTATTATATTGAAGGTATATTAATATTTTATTATATAATACTTAATATTTTACAGCATAACATAAAGAAGTTGGGTGTATATCGATATTTTGTCGTATGAGTGTTCGAAGTATGTTAACTCAAACAAATTCAATTGATTTGCTATCAAAGAGCATTTAATGTTTGACATTGCATTTTTAGGGCATTTAGAAATGATTGATGCTTTCGAATGATGTTCGATCAGAAATATCTTATACTCAATATTGATTTTTTATTTTTTATTTTACATAAAATTAAAACAAATAAATTAGATATCAATAAATATCAGATTAAATAATCTAAAGTGAAATCCACAATAACAGATTAAAAATATCAAAAATTTGAAAATGTGAAAATGAGTATTTTATTCAAAAAATAATAAAATATAATAACAAAAATTTTATTCAAAAAATATATTGTAAATATAAAAACTACGTACTACAAAATTTATATCAAAAAAAATATAGAAAAACCCCTAAACTTAAAAATATCAAAAAAACCCTTAAGAATTAAAAGATCAAACCACCTTTCACATGTAAAATATCATTATACCCTTTAAAAGAGAGACTATCAAAAAGACCCCTTAATTTTTAAATTCACCCCAAAGTTTATGAAAACTAACCAAAATCCCCTGTGATACATTCCAAGTAACTTAAAAAAATTGAAAACTCCCTCCCAAATCAAAAAATATGCAAATCCAAAAAGTTCAAAAAATAGCAAATCTCTCCTATATGATATGGTTTGTGTGACCCGCAAACCGCATGAAACAATTCGACGACGGAAAAATGCTGTTTTAGGTAGAAAAATTGCAGATTTCTGGTACCAAAAGCACACTAAATTGCCAACATTGCTTCCTCCATTGATTGTGCAGCAAAAAAAATTTAGGAAAATGATTGAAACTCACTAGAAAATTTTTAACCCACTTTATGTAGTTCATGTGATTCACATAAAGTGATTTTCTAGCGACATTTTTCAGTTTTTCAGCCACAAATTTCACAACAACACATTCACAAGCAATTGCATAATGTTTTCATGGTAGAAAACCGTTTAATTTCTTCGGCTTTTTTGGACCAAAATTTACATTAAATCCTATTAAACTACACACCAAATTAAAGATAATTATCATCAAATTAATTTTGTTATCTTGTTTTTTATTTTTGGTGTCGAAATCTATTGAAAATCGTTAGAAAAAGTATCCTAATTAAGCATGATTCAAGTCAAATTGGATCGTTTCATGTGATTCATACAAATTTTCTAGTGTTTATTTTAAATTCGAATTCTAATTCAATTTTAAAAAGTTATTTATATATGAGTAATTTGGTCTAAAAAATTTCATAATTGTTTGGGCTGAATTCAAAATTGTTATGATTAATTTGTTTTAACCATATTTTAATATGGTTATTAATTTTATTTTTTATTGATTTATTATATTTTTGTTTATGTTGCTATTTTTTAAGCTCATTTAAGGATTTATACATGCAAAAATAAGATTAATTAATATTCAAAAGACAATATTGGCCCTAAGTTACTTAACCTGAACATTTCAAACCGTTAGCTATCCTTTACAACGGAATCGGAGGAGGAATATATATATATATATAGGTAATTTTACCTATTATCCATTTTGAATTAACTCTCTGATTTTCTTATAGTTGGTTGATTGCTGGAAAAGTCATTCGTTTTTCAGTGATTATCATGACTACAGAGCCTTATAATTTACTTATCTAGACGGTTAGATTCGAATAGAATTTATTCAAATTTATATTTAAATAAATTTTAATTTGAGTTTTGTTTTACTAATTTATATTTTTGAGTTCAAATTTTAGAAGGATTTGATTTATAACTTTATAAAATTTGATATGAATTAATTAAAATAAAATTATCTTGATTAATATGTATTAAAATAATATTATTTTAATGATTTATTTTAAAACGTTTGTTAAAAAATTTATTAGAAGTCTTACAAGAAACTTAGGTTGTTTCGTTGAACCTCAAATTCAAATTCAAATTCAAATTCAAATTCGTATCTATTTAATTCGCTGAACTCAATCTCAATTTTTTATTATTCATATCCGTGTCTCATCTCCACTCCATCTAGCTGCGGGTCAATGGGTTATGTCCGCGTGGGGCTGAAAGACCCCGGCATAGGGGGCACAGTCCATTATTAGGGTGGGCCGTGCTAGGCATCTAAGAGAAGCGTGTTTGAAATGAAAATATTAAAATAAATTTACCGAAATACCAAGCAAGCTTTTTACGGTGGCTCAACGCAATTGCAAAAATGCCTTGTGTAAAAATATTTATAAAAAATTAATGGCAATTTGGGTTATAATATAATGGTACAAACATAACCAAATACTGTAATGTAAAAGGCACAGGGTGTGTTTTGACTTGACAGACGACCGCAAAAGCCAATTCAGCAGCAAGTAAACATGTCAAGCCACATCACCATTCTGGAGAAATCACCGTGAAGCCAAGTTTTAGATTGAATAGAGTCAGCCAGGCGTCCATGCCAAAAGCTAACCCCGTCTGCAGACACTTGTCTATCACCCCATCAAGTTGCAGAGGACATTGCATCACATCCATATTCCTCTCCTAATGTGTCTTCGTTTAAATTTCATATTTAATGCGTGGCACTTGGTTTATCCTACAAGTTATGTTGTTTTGATTCCTTTATTTACTCTGACCCCCATGTCTGCACCAGCTCCAACTCTTTCCTATATAAATTCTATCACACTCACTCTTTGCTCTTCAATTCCTGCATAGCCACCGCCGCGCCTTGAAAGCAAATGGCTCTCATCCTGTTCCTTGCTTTCTCATTCTTCCTTCAAGGAGCATTTGGTACAGCCATCTCTTCTTTTAATTTACGTAATAATAATATGAACGATATAATTCATTCTTTATGTTTGAACCATGCAGGTGGGATTATTTGTGAGAGGTTGCCTACTGAGCTCTGCTCATTTTCGGTGTCAAATTCTGGCAAGCGATGCTTATTAGAGAAGAACTATGCAACGAGTGATAAAACAGTGGCATTTCAATGCAAGACATCAGATATATCTGTTGGTGTAATTCATGATTGGGTTGAAACTGATAAATGCATTAATGCATGTGGAGTTGAAAGGAAATCTGTTGGCATTTCATCAGATTCTCTTATTCAGCCTCACTTTCTTGCCAAGCTTTGCTCCCCACGATGCTATCAAGCTTGCCCCAATATTGTTGACCTTTACTTCAACCTAGCCCTCGGAGAAGGTGACGTTTTCTCTTCCACCTGTCTTTTCAAACATTATTTTGTTTGCAGTTTTTGTGTAATGAATTTACTGGTGTACAGGAGTGCATTTGCCTACTCTGTGTGAGGCACAAAGAGCAAATCCAAGGCGTGGCATGCTTCAGATTCAGAGCTCTGGTGCAGTTGCAGGTCCTGTTTCTTCCCCAGGTCCCATTTCAGCTGAATTAGACATCTCTCCTGCCCTTGCTCCTATTCCAGCTTGATGACATTCCACAACTTGTTCCACATACCTGCTTTAATTTATTCAATAGGTTTCCGTGTTAAGTTAAACTTATATATTACGGGGAGTACTTACCACCACGAAGTCAGTTTGAAATTTATATATCAGCATATTATTCTAATCTCTTTTCTGGTGAAAATGCTCGAATGTCAAGAATTGATTGTTTCATTTGCTGCTCTTTAATGGAAGCCTATTATAATGGAAATTGGAAGAAACTTTTCAACCATAAACATTTGGCTAAGGAAATTAACTAATCCTCCCTTTCCCTTTAAGATTGAAATTGCATGTTGGGGTTTTGGATTTTCAGTCAAAAAATTCGTGTTCATTGCCTTGAAAGAGAGCAATAAAAAGGGTATATATATATATATATATATATATATATATATATATAAGATCCTTCACAATTCACGTGTTCGTATAATTTTAGATACAAACTTATGTTAATACAAAAAAATAATAACTTTTTGATTAAATTAAGATCAAAATTATTTTCATATCTCTAATGTCATATAAGAAGTTAGTTTTTTTTATTCAAATTTAAATTGTTTACTCATATGATTATAATATTTTCTTATTTATTTTATATCTATAAAAGTTTATTCAGAGGAAAGATGTGAGAGGAATCATCATCTTCCAATATAGAAGATTATATAAAAATCACTTTAAGATAGACAAATAGACTCTTAAAAAAATATAACTATTCTTAGTAGATATTTCTTAAAAATCAAGTCCTTTTAGGATATTTATCTTATAAAACATTATTCATACACTATCAAAACAATTTTTAAATTTTGTCAATATTTGACTACTATTCTTCCAATGTCGTGCAAAAGGCAAACAAAATCCAAAATCTGTTAATCTTAGGTAGAACATCTCTTTCAGTACTTTGTGCAAAAAGATGACAAGAAAGACCTTAAATGGGTGTATCTTTATAAACATCCTAACACAACATGTAAATGATTTGCCTTGTAAAAATGCCACAACTTAGTGTATAAATAACTTTCAAGGTATAGAGTTTAACTTATTAAAGCAGACAACTTATGTTGTAATGGCATCAGTTATGACAAGAATTTGATTTTTGGAGCGAAAAGGTTCATTAATGTCGAGCAACCTACTCTTTTCCCTTAATTATCATTTCTTAATGTTTGGTTATTCATGTTATAATGTTAATTGAGAATATGTAGCTCACTCTCAACGAGTGGCTAGTATCTCATTATAAGTAGACAACTCACACTATAACAGTGAATAATCTCATCGTGTATTTATTAACTTATGCTTAAAAACCAATATCAACCATGCTGGCCTTAAAATAATAATAACGACCTTGATCCCTCCAAATGATTAGTTACAAAGAGAACCATAGCTTTTTAGACCACCACCACTGATTGTTGCCAACATGAGCAACAACTAGGTTTCCATGGGTAGAGAATCATGAATCCTTTCTAGTGCTTGTAACAACTAGGACTTGTTGCCTTCCATCAAAGGCTTCGCTAGTGGAAACGATGACAAGGTTCTTTAAAGCACAAGGCCTAAAGTCCTATATGGCATATGACACATAATAGACTCAAGGTAATAACAAGTATCAAGTAGATACCTTCTCTCATTGTCTAGTAAATATTATATGTTTATTACCTTCGTGTGCTAACACCCAAACTAAATGACTAGTTTACCCAATTTACTAAACTTATGGAGTAGAGTAATAACCATTGATAACATCTCTAACATAAAGAATGTATCTCTTTTCAAAATGACTTTGTTTACTCAATACTCTTAAATAATTAGTCTTGACAAGTTAGACAACCTCACTTGTCGAACCCAAGGACCAGACCCTTATCACTTTATAGTAGTTTTTCATTTAACTACAAAAATCAAGGTAAACTGCATCATCAAACCTAAAGTTTAGAATGAAAACCAATAGATAACATCTCTTGGCATATGGACTAGGCCTTTAGTTGAGAAGGTATCATTTGTTTGATGTTTTGTGTATTGGTGCTATAATTAGCTTCAACATGTGAGACAATACTAGTTATTGAACTTATAAGTCAAATTTTCACAACCACCAAAATACATGTCGAGTCTCTCTGAATAAGGTGGTTGAACACAACAAAATTTGTCTTTACAAATAGGTCATGACTTGCATCATTGGAGGTGTCATCCTTTAACATATAGTATGTAACTCATTGGCGAGAGATGTTAACCTATTGACATGTAGAATTAATCTTGTGTCGAGTGGTTAAGAGTTCAACATGTGAATAAATGTCTCTTATTTAGAGGAAACAATTTACCAATCTACATTTTATCCTTATCTTGTGTCACTCTAGGAGGGCAATAACTTCATACCACATTGAGATAAGAATGTTAACATATCTCCAATGTAATATAATATAAAATTAATTTTTGAATTTAAATTTGAATTGTAAACAATAAAATTGTTTTTCTTTTCATCATATAAATACAAAAGATTATTCAAAAAATAAATAAATAAATAATCATCACCTGACATAAGGGATCATCAAAGATTAAAAATTATTATAAGATAGGTAATAAAACTCATACAACTCTGCTCACTATAGATCATTTTTAAATAAAGTACTCTAAACATTTCTCTTATAAACATTGTTCATATTCTGTCAAAACACTTTCTTAAAACTGTTAATAATATAATTATAGACGTAGACTCTCGAATAATAGACCAAATCATGTTCAATATTTTTTGTCTTCATTATTGTCTCTCATATTTTGATTTGTATTTAATTATTGATAATAACAAAGTTATTTACTTAACTTTAATCATTATTATCAAATTTGTTTTTATATTAGACTCAAAATTGAGTATATTAGTTAATAGTGAAAAACCCATTAATATATATAATATTATCTTGTTAGATAAAAAACTAAAACCATAATTTATCAATCATACATTATGTCATACTAATCCTTAATTTGAAGACAAGGATTAACCATGAATCATGTTGTATTCAGCAAATTAATGGTTTACTTAAAAGGTTGTTCATACATGTAAAAATAATTTTTTCCTTTAGTGACTAATCTCTTATATATATAGAGTAACTTGGATTGTACAACTGACTTTATAGTTATTCTATTGGAGAAATCAAGAATTTGATTTTTGATATGTCAAAGACCAAAATTTGAATTTATACCCTCATTCTTGGGTAATCCTATCTCTAACACTCAAAGTGCCACTTGGGAGCTATTTAATGTAATTTTAGCCTCTGATATAATCCTATCTCTAACACTCAAAGTGCCACTTGAGGGATATTTAATGTAATTTTAGCCTCTGATATGGGAAAAAGTACTTTTGATGGAGAGCTGGTAGCCACCTCAGAGGCCTCAGGAAGGATGTATGCAACTCTTCAGTATTTAGATTGCTTGTACGTTACCACAATTAACATTTTTTAGCATAATCTTTTTGTTGCTTTTGTAAATTGTAATGTCACGCCACAACTAAACCCTCTTGAATGTGGATTTAATATTATGAGACTGTCAAATAGCTGATACTTACCTCTTTAATTTTAGTCATCAGCTCCACAGCCCACAATTCACTGATTATGTTCTTTTCCAGCAAAGCTTTTTATGATGTCTGTCTCCTGCGTTTTCTCTTTCGCCAACATTGCAAAGACCTGACACTCTGACATGTACGTACATATCTATATAGAGAGAGAGAGAGAGAGAAACAGTCATAGTATTTTTCGGAACCAAGAAGGTGAGAAAGGGCCCTTCAGGCTTTAACATAAACAAAATAGAAAAGGGGAGGGGGCGTCCAAATTTCACAAAACACAAAATAATTACTAGCATGCTTATGTTCTTTGTCACAACTGTTTGATTTTTCTTCTTCGCTTCCTAGCATGTCTACTTCTGAGACTTGCCATGATGACTTGTCAGGCTCCAGCAAAATTTCCGGCGAGATCAGGGAACACCTGGGCTCAGATTCTTCGTCTGAGGTGCACTTGGAGAGCGGGTTTTTGTTTGCGAACCTGCATTTAGATGATAAGTCAGTGAGAGATTGTAGAATTTGCCATTTGGGTTTTGATGGTAATTCTCAAGAGTTTAGGCCTCCCATTGAGTTAGGTTGTAGTTGTAAAGGTGATTTGGGTTCTGCTCACAAACAATGTGCTGAGACTTGGTTTAAGATCAAGGGTAACATGTGAGTCAAAAGACTAACTTTTGTGTTTTATGTGATATTTTATGCTATATTATATTGGTTTTTCTAAGATGGATACTGATCATTTGTGTATGGTCACGAGTTTTGAGTACTGAAAGTTCGATCTTTTGCTAGATTTTGTGTAGTTGTTGAACATTAGGGATATCCACTGGGTGGTTTTAAGTGATTGTACTATGTTTTGTGACATGGATTCTTTGACGCTATATTGTCTGTTTGTTGACTTATTTTGGATACCAATTTGTTGATTTCAGCGTACTGTTAGGGCAAAGGGTCTGAGATGGAATCTTGAGTTTGTTGGTTTATATCTGGAATTATGAATATGCAACCGCCGCCTCTTTAATTTTGTTCTGGTACCATCTGTTACGTTATTATTTACTTGCATTAGGTAAGATGCTTGAAGTATA
The DNA here is from genome assembly GCA_026122585.1 of Anacardium occidentale. NCBI lineage: Eukaryota > Viridiplantae > Streptophyta > Magnoliopsida > Sapindales > Anacardiaceae > Anacardium > Anacardium occidentale. Next base: position 838,946 of record JAJEJH010000063.1, on the reverse strand, counting down.
GGAGACTTCTAGGTCCCTACAATTCTGCTTTCGGGGTGCAAATTAGTACCGGCTATATAGACAAGTGATAATTTGATTTTGGGGTGAAGGGGGAAAGCATAACTGGACCAGTAGTATCTGTTAGAGAGTCCTCCCTTTGACATTTGTGCTGACGACTCTTGGATTCAAGTTCTTCCATAACTTAAATACACATGTGGCCCTAAACTTGACTTTCCTCTCAGTTAATAAGCTGTGACTGCAAAACTTGAACAGTATTTTCAGTCTGACCCATTAAGGTAATGATCCATCTTTTTTTCTCTAGAGAAATATCATCTTGCTACAGTTTCACCATGGTAATATATACCATCTTTAGGATTGAATTGTTTACAGAGATTACCATATCAAATGGAAAAAGAAACAGAACTATCTTTGCAGAGATGCAGCGATGGCATCTTCAGAAAATGAAAGTTCTGATTTTGTATTATATATGAAGTCATTTTTATGTTTTTCATTTTAGTACGAATATGAATGCGTATTTCTTGTTCCACTTATCTTGCAAGTGAGAAGAAAGCAATGTGGTGGTCTTGCTTTTTGAACAGATGCTAAATGAAGTACAGAAGGAGGCATTCTAGATTTTCTAACCTCAATGCAGTCTTATTTTTGCTGCGTGTCGTTATAGTTTCTACACCAGTTCATTGTGATTTATATTCTAATATCATCTGCCTCTTTACTGCTTCTTAAATGTTTCTTAATTCATTTCAGGATCTGTGAGATCTGTGGCTCCACTGCAGTTAATGTTGGTGGGGAACAAATAAATCAGTCAAATGGTGTTGCTGCTGCAGCCTCATTAGCATCACAAGCAGCACCTATGATGTTCATGGAAACTCAAAATTTCTGGCACGGTCACCGCATTTTGAACTTCTTACTTGCCTGCATGGTTTTTGCCTTTGTCTTATCTTGGCTCTTGCACTTCAAAGTGTTATCATGAATGTTAAGAGTGAAGAAGCTATAAGCGTTTTGCTCCCTTTCTGAGGGATAAGATATAGCTCTCACATCACATGTAATGGTGTTTATATTTCAACCCCATCCTCAATCCCCTCTTGCCTTTTGTTGTATGCTATATCACAGTGGTGAAAAGCTTATGTGATCTCGAATTGCATGTTATACAAATCTTGGTTTTCTGTGTCTATTGCTAAGAAATAAGAAGGAACCTACTGCAAAGTCACTCCTCTGAATTGTTTGCCCCAGTTTACTTGTTTTAAAATCAGCAACACATTAGCATCAAATTCTGACAATGGCAAGCATATCTTTCAATACCTCTCTTGCGGAATCCCCTGCAAAATTATAGTGGAGGTAGAAGAATTTGATAAATGGCAATGAACTTTAAATAAATTTGTAATCAAAGAAAAAGTCTAAATACCAACAATGAAGGTTCCCACGAAAGAAATAGGTAGATAGATGACTCAAACATATCTTACGTACGATCTAGTTAATGAAGGATCAGGCGTCACAATCAAGCATTAAGAAGTCGATTCTAATTTAACTTGCTCCTGTGATTGGTGGATCCGGGTAATCCTGATAGCTCAGGTTTTTCAAGTGTTAAAACACATTTTAATCTCAAGAGAACTGCAAGGTGGCTTCTCGTTATTGGCTGTTCTTTATTAGTTGACTCTGTCCTGATGCTCCATGTCGTACCCTATCTCATATATCTATACAGAGTGAGATATTTTAAAAGTTAGGGTTACTGATTTCCTAAAAGAAATTTAGTAATTAGTCTCTCTTAGGTAAGTTCTCTTTAAGTCTTATCATCTTTGATTGATACAGTTTTTTTTTTTTTTTTTCTTAATTGAGTTTCTCTTTTTTGTTCAGAGTGCAATGGCTGCTAACAATCCGGTGGGCATAGATAAAGAACTTGTGGGTTCTTTTATCTTAAATTTATTTTTCTTTCTTTGTTGATTTTGAAAGAATGAAAAGGAACTTAGGTTGTCTTTGGAAATGGGTTAAGTTTGAAATCTTTGTAAATCAAATCGATTCCATTTTTCAGAAATTATGTAATTTAGAGGGGAAATTGTAGCTTAACCTTTTCGAAAGTCTATGAATTTTGATTTCAAATTGGTGTTTCAAATTATTATGGTTTTGTTTTTGTTTTTTTGGTTAATAATGCAGGCCTTTGGTATGGCAGAAACTGAAATGGAGTATAGAGTAGAATTGTTCAACTGGTAGGTAAATGCTACGCACTATGTTGATGCGATGGTGCATGTTTGATGCCTTGTTTGCAAATTTTTCCTTCAGAAAAATTGTAAATCACAGCTGTCATGCTTAGTAGAACGAAATTTTAACAATGGGGATTTGGAGATATGATTCTTACTATGGGCTGATTTCATCGTGCCAAACTCTGCCTCAACAATTGTTTGTTGGTCTCTTTTTCCCTCTAACTTGTGCAGCTTCTTTTTTTTTCCCAAACAACTCTTGTTCTTGGTTTTGCAAACATAGTTCTAATGACCGTCCAGAGAAATGCTGTTTAAAATTGTTAGATTAAGAAGTAATTATTCTAAGATGTAGCAATCTAAGTAAACCTAAATTAGGTTTGCTCAAGATCGCGACGTTGCATCTTTGTTACTTATTTGTGTATTAGATAGATTCACCTTAGCCTACCATTTTGATCATTTGCTGATTTCATGAACTCAGGGAGAATATAGCTTACCATTCTAAGCTGTGCACTTCTGTTGAGAAGTTAAAATTGACAGTTCATTTTGTGGTAAATGGTTTTAATTAGTATGCATTGCAACTTTGCCCAAAAGGTAGGAGAATTTTTATTAGAAATTTTTGTCCAGTTGATCTGTTTCTTCCTTTTATCTGTAAGTTGATGAATTCTCTTAATATTACTCATGGTATCTTCTTTGCTTAAGGGAATGCTTTGACTGTGAAGTCTTCATGTTGTTAGGTACAAGGAGTCCGAGCTAAATCTGGGTGAAAATAGTTGCATTGATCGCTGTGTTTCAAAGTATTGGCAGGTAACCCAGATCTAGAATTTAGAAATATAAATTGGATGAGATGATGTGATGCTAAGGGTATTCAGCTTACGAGAAAATATACAATTTTTGTAATGGATCTGAAATTAAAATCTAAATGATCTGGTTGTACGCTCAGATCTCATGTAGACTAATTCGTTCCATGGCCTCTCAATTAGCCGAGTTGCCAACTCCTCTGACAGCCGCTCATTCAAGCAAAAGTTGTCCAGAGCCTTATACAATGTTTTTCCCTTTACTAATTTGTTTCCCTACAATCAGCTATCCTTTCTTCATTGTTGGGGGGCAGCAACGGTGATGGAAAAGGGGGAAAATATTGTTGTGGGTTTTAGGCGGCGTTTTTGGCTATTTTGGGAGGTTGTTGGTACTTTGAATTAGGAGGTCATATGACATGGAATCTATTAAAGATTTTAGAGTTTATAAAAAAATTCAGATTTTAATTATATTTATTCATTCTATTTTATTTAAAAAATTTCAGGTTATTTTAGTTAGTAATTTTAATGAGATTTTGATTAATTTTTTATAAGTATTAATGAACTATATAAAAGGTTTAAACATTAATTATAATTTAAATTATTTAGATTATTCAAAATATTATATTGATTCATTCAATACAATTTAAGATTCGTTTTCTTTCAATCGTTAGTCAATTACTCTTTGGGTCGTATGTCGTTTTTTATTGTATATCGATGGAATTCCATTTTTTTTTGTTTTCTTACTCTATATCAATTTGATATCAGAGCCCAAATTCGATTTCTACTTTTTTGCACAATATTAGTCTTCACGTTTGATCTTTGCTTTTGTTTAAGTTTTCATTATTAAGTAGTTTTAGAAAAATAATTCATTAGTTGAAAGAAAAAAGAGTTAGAAAAAAAAAAAAACTGAAAATGTGAAAAGATAGAAGACGAAGAGTTGTGCCACTCCAGCCTTCCGCCACCGACACCAAGCAGCCGTAGATGATCAGCTTTCATTCTAGCCTGCCGCTGCACCACCGTTAGCCACCATCGTCGATCTGTCTCACCGCACCTTGTTATCAGTCGTGGTTCGTTATATTTTTAATCATTAGTCGATTGCTCTATGGATGGTATGTTAGTCTTGATAATGTGTTTGATTGAAATTTATTTCCTTTTATTTTCTTATTCTACGTCATCATGGCTCTTTAAATTGTCGGGTTATCCTCTTAAATTTTGTGTTGTTACACACCCATTTTGATGGCTGGACCCATAATATTTTTTTTCCATTTTTCCATTTCTTCCGGTCTATTGTAAAATCTCACTCATTTTGCAACTAGTCCAATTCTTGCCTGTGCCTGGGACAGTCAATCTCATGTTGTTCGTTATTGTCGAAAGTGTTCCTTTGATGTCGATTGCCGTATGCTCATTTGTAGATACCTCAAATCCCAACCTTGTGATTTTTCACAAATTCAACATCCTTTACTGTTGAGAATGCAGCAAGAACTCTTTATCCAGCTTTGATCTCATCGTTCTCCTTAATCACATCCTTATTTACAGATTCCTTTGCAGATAACGATGATGGTGGTTATGGAATCAATTGACTTGTCAATTTACTTTAATTAAATATTATTATTATTATTATAAATTTGTCAATTTAGAGGATGGAATTGGTTAGGTCATCATAAGTTCTTTTTTTCACTTTTTTTTCCAGATTAATAGTATGATTGGGCAGCTGCTCAGTGCAAGTGGTCGGCCTTCAATATAAAACTTTGGCCTGTTCCTGGAAGTTCGTTTTTAAGTCAAAGTAATGAGACTGAATTTAATTTTTATTCTTGATTTTCCATTTTAGGTCATTATGTTGTTGTTTACAAGAGTTTATATTGGTCGTCAACTTATGCAATCTAAGAAAGATTTTGGTATTTGAAATGAATAAAGCTTCTTTAGGACAGGTTTCTACTCATTTTTTATTAGTGTGAAAAAAAATGCATGTAAATTAAAAGGGATTAACAATATTTATTACTCAGGTCATGTTGGTATAACGAATAGTTTTGATAATTGTGTTGAAAAATTGGGGTTATAACAGTAAATCTAAAGCCAGCCTTCAATAACTCATTGGCCATCATCACTAACCAAAATACGGTGCAGATGGCTTGGGGAGAACAGGGGACTTCAGGTTCTGGATTGAGAGAGAGAAAAAGGAAGCATTCACCAATTTATAAATATTAAAACTAATGCTGTGGTGCCAAAAAAGAAATAGAAAGAGGTAAAAAAAACATAGATACAAGGAATATTGATATGAAATAACCGAAACAAAAACCTATGTACTTGTTCAGTCTCTTTGCTTTTTGGCCTCCAAGTTTGTTCCATCTTTTAGAGTTTCCTGTGCATCATTATCCATCCCGAGGCTGAAGAGGGCAGCAGCTTGGAGATACAAGGCAGTGGGCCACTCTGGGGATACAACTTGAGCCTGCATTGCATCTCCGAGTGCTTCTTGAGGCATGTCACTCAGCAAGTAGCATAAGCAGCGTCTGGCAAACACAGTTGGTGATACCATGGTCCCTCCATCGATGAACTACATGAACAAACAATTCATATTCACCAATCAGTAAAAAAAAGAACAGGTATGGAGTCTATGTGCCTGGGTGTCGACAGAGAGTAGCTACAGTTTGTTATAAATTAGGTTTTTATTGATAATGTGTTATACAAGACATTCTTAGAGAGGAAGTAAACATCCTTAATGCTTCAATTATATAAATGGTAGCATAGCAGTCCGCTAATGAGCTGATTTTCTGCAAGATCAATAAGAGATACAGATTGCCTTCAGATTAACCTTTTGTTAAACAGATGACTTACATATGTGTAGCATTCAATAGCAGAAGGAAAGTCTTTAGCTCGAAATGCAGCATCTCCCCGTTTCTTGGAATTCAAGGTCTCTTGTATTTGATCTGTCCACATTTGGAAAGAAAGCTGCAAGGCAAATATAATTTCCAAAGAGATGCTTGTAAGGAAACGGATATGCACAAGGAATTACGTCAAAGTTCTGTGGGGCCATTCTGTGGCTACTAAATCAAATAATCAAAATACTTTTGTAGCGAATCTCTTATTTTTTTGTGATGAATTTATTACCACAAAGGAAAGAAATGTATTTTCGAGAGAGCATCCCTAAGATCTCCTAAAATAATAATAAAAGGGCCCGTCAATATAGAATAATAACCTACAAGCAAAGTGTGTATGGGGTTTTATATATAGAATAAAAAAAGAAACTCAAAATTGAACTGCGAGTCACAAACAGCTTTGAGTACTTATCCAATAAACAATATATATATAGCAAGAGAGAGAGAGAGAGAGAGAGAATAAAAATATGTACATTTTACTTCTCCTTTGGCACCAGTTCGCAATAAAAGAACCCTATAATTAGAGATTACTGACCTCATTTGCAATTCCCTCATCATCTTTGTATCCAACCTTCTCCAATAATTCATGTATTGCAGTAAGGTCCAGTCTTGAACAAGCATCACCGAGAGGCGTTAAAATTACTGTTTGTTGCTTTGAGGATGCAGTTCCATATGAAATTCCCATCAAAGTGTATGACGGAACCTGTTACACAGCAACAAATGAGATAATTAATATCCTGAAGGTAATCAATTTAGATGCACTAGCATTGGAAAGTATTTATCAGCAATCACACTTTATTGGTAATGAATAATCCAGCCCTCAGGTTTATGAGAGATTTCTTATTGTCCAACCAGGAACATTTACTAAATTAGCAGTTACTAATTATAGCTTACAATCCTAAGCATGATGAAAAGTAAATACTTTATTAGCTTCACGAACACTTTGGAAGAAATTAAATGAGACACCTTACATTTATGGGTAAGGATATGGATAGATATTAAATCTTTCAAAGAATTTGGTGTACCTCAGTTTCTTTCTGAAGAGGCGTGAGAGATGCCACAAGAGACTTGGCATTTGGCCTTTCACGAGGTTCATACTGCAAACACCGTGAAGCTAACCGCACTAATTCAGTTCCATCATCATTTGAGAAATGACCCTCCAAACATGAGTCCATCAGCATCAGAAAATTTTTTCCACGTATGAGGTCAAGAGCCTGGCAAAATAATAATAATAATAAGTATTGAAAAAGCATAAAATTATTTTATTTGAAAATTTTCCATTGAATCGCAAAGAACAGTTTATAGTGAAAACCTTCCCTTGAATGAAGCAAAATATAAACAAGAAGCATTTACATGACTTGGGGGAATGTGTTTGCCGCTAAGAAGATCAAGCAACAGGGTGCCAAAGCTGTAAACAACACTCTCGGGAGTTACCCTTCCTACCATAAGGAAATATCAATATCAGCCAACTCAAAGAAACAGTAGCTTACATATTAGAGTGTCTAATAAACAAAAATGAAAGCAGAAACCCTGTTTTGTAGCAGCAATTACCCGTTCTCAAGTATTCTGGAGGTGTAAAAGCCAAGTTCGTACTGTAGCTTTTGCCATCTCTACTATTCTTCATAAGGCCAAAGGTGGAGAGTCTGGGATTGCCATCCTGTTAAGTGCTTACACTATTAGGAGTGGCCTACAAAAGAATAGACAACCTTTTGACAAATGCTACAAGACAAAGTACCTGATCAAACAGAATTCTATAAGCATTAAGATCGTGATATAATGCCCTCCCTTTACCGCTGCAATATTCCAGTGCTTGCGCCAGATACAAAGCCACTCTCAGCCTCATTGACCATTTCATGGGTTGGTTCTCCCCTGAATATTTCAACCAATTGAAAAAAAAAAAATAATAATTTTAAATTTTAGCAAAGGCACATTCCAGAAAGTAAATTTTCTCGCGTGAAAATTTTCCATCCCGTAAACAATATCAGTACCAAATAAAGGAGGTAATTTTGTGTATGAACTACAAGCCCATCTATCAGTACAGAGAATTTTTGGATAAATAAACCAAAAGACTGAAATCAAACTCAAACTAGTAAATAAATAAATAAACCAAACAAGACTGCTACGTAAAAACATAGAAAGCGATTAGTGAAGATTATTTACAATGAAACAAATGCTTAGATAGAGTCTCATTGGGCATAAACTCAGCCACCAGTAATCTCTCCTCTCCTTCACAGCAACACCCTATCAAATTTGCCAACCTCTCGCTCCTCAACTGCCCGACTGCCCTTGCCTCCTCCTACATCACAAAATTTTTTGACCAAGGAAAGAAAATTAATAATTACTTAAAATTAGTAGGTTATTCTTTGCGAGGCACTGTTTGGTTAGGCTTTTGTTTACTTATGACACTCGAAACCAAAAACGTAAATTGGTTACTGAGTAGAGAGTTAGAAAGAGGTGAGTACAAACAAGGAATTGTCTTGAATCTGGCCAAGCCGATCTATTGAAACGTTTGACGGCGATCAAGCGATCTTCTTCAGCCAGCTTCCCTTTATAAACCACATTAGGTGCTTTCTCCCCGTGCTCCGAGACTATGTTGTCCGTACCGAATCCTGACGTGGCAGCTCTCAGTTGGTCCAAACTAAACTCTCGGAAAGCCGGCAACGCGTTCGCGCTTCCATCCTCTACCAATCCACATACGTAGCAGAAGTTTTATGCTCTTAAAGTTGGAAAGTCTTAACATGACTATCTCCGGAAAATATGAGATTCTCTAGAGAAAATAAGTGAAATTTGAAGCTTTATTAACTTACCGAGATCCGAGGAGTCATTGAGGTTTGACTTGAGATTTGACGGCCACCAACAGAGAGACAACTTGGAGCACCGAGCTCCCATTGGCTAGTAAGTAAGTGGAGCTCTTTCTATTTGCTTTTTTTTTTTTTTTTTTTAAACTAAAACTTTGTTTCACCTTGTAGGAAGCAAGAATTGAGAGAAAGGAAGAGAGGATAGCAGAGTGGGAAAATGACTGAGCAAAATATAAGAGTGTAAAAGAGGCAGTCTGTTTGGGAAGAGAGAAAGTGAGAGAATTTTTAAAAAGGAAACTTTTTGGATCGAAGGTTTCTCTGTCCGCTATCATTCTCCCCATTTTTCGCTTTTCATATTTTCAGAAAAAAAAGAAAAATCGAATTGACATATTTTTCTCTTTTTTAGTAAATTAAAACGAGTGTTAACAGCAAAAAAAAAAAAAAAAAAAAAAGGTGATTTTACGAATTTATAATATAATTAATTAAAATTGTTTTTTGTATATATGTAATTTAATTAATTATCAGTAACAATCTATACTTGTATAGTACGAGAAAATGAAACTGAATTGGTGAGGAAAAGGATGGCTTTGAAAGGGGTCAAAAGTGAAAAAGAGGTAAACTAATATTCAAAGGAATGTTAAAATGTAAGAATAAGTTAAGATTAATGTCCCCTTGACCCCATAACTTTTTAGTAAATTCATTTTAATCCTTGATTTATAATGATCTAGTTAACAATTGTAAAATAATAATAATAAATTGTCTTTTACAACATAACCAGGTGTGAAGTTGGCTCAATCGCATGCTTAGTATTCCAAGTATAATTTCAATCAAATTGTATAATGTATTTGATTAAAAATACATCAAAAACATTATTATTCAAGTTAGATTTATCTGAATTATATTATTTTAAATACTATTTTAGCCAAATGGTATCTTTCATGTGTAATCTGATAAAAATCACGTCTAAAAGAGCTATTTTGATACTGTAAAATAGTATAGGTTAGGGTTTACCCTATGATACATTTATGCAAACCAACAAAAATGCCTTATAAGGGCCAAAACTAACATCTGGATTTTAATGTTGGGTGCAAAAAAGTTTTTTGAAAACTTAAGGGGTAGGTGGAAAAGGTGAACCTTGGGTGGGACAATGTCATTCTGCCTCAGATTTATGTAATGAAAATAAAAGTTGAGAAGGAGAGAGAGAGAGGAAAGGTATCACACTTTGAAGTCAAAATTAGTGTAAGTCACACTTTGAAGTCAAATTTGTGTAAAACATGTTGACAAAATATTTTTCAGATTTGTTTGGTATAATTTCTCTCAAGTATAAAACTAGAATTATTAACTAATAAATAAATTCTATGAAATGGGTATTGCTATGTAAGGTGAATTGGACCTTGGATATGTTAGTGCCAGCAACTTTGAGCTCACAATGTTAACACCACATGAAGTATGGAAGGGTGTTGGAGGACCAAGAAACAGTATGTTGAGACAAACAAGCATGCTAGATAATACACTGAGATATTGTGGTGCCCCAAGAATGCGAATGCCAGAAAAAGAATCACATTAAAAAATTGAAGAGATTAAAGAATAGTGGGGATGCTTTAGTAAAGACATGCCTCAAATGATGAAGAAAGAAACCAAAAAACAAGGAAGACAGATATATTCCTCTTGACCCACCTTTACAGCAAAATTGACACAAGAATTGACTCAAGATAGGCTTGTTTAGGGCATGCAATGGAACAAGCCTCACATGGGCAAAGCAAAGAAAAGATGAGGGATATGTGTGTGTGTGTGGACATAATAATATAATTTATTTGAAGCTACTTTTTCGGCCAAAATTTTACTTTCAGCACAGACAGAGAGAAGATATTGTAAAAAGAATGTGAAAAGAACTTTCCAACATGAAGTTTTTTGGTTTTGGGAAGCACGAGAGCTTAATATTAACTCCATTAATGCACCTCAATTCTTCCCTAATGTAAAACATAGAAGCCTCAAAACCATTGACCACTTCGTTGCTTCAATAATTTGTTCAACCAAAAGTAAGTCATGTGATATTAGTAATCTAATATTACTTACTGATTAAAGAACGCATATTTTTTTAAGATTATTTTTTAGTGTTATCTTTTATCAATAAATATTTAATTTAATATATCAAATCACATATGGACATCTTAAAGTAATCCATAACTCATAGGTAGACGAAGGAAAAGAAAATGATTGTGCAGATTAAGGCAGCCTTTTGAGGATTGAGGTCAGAACCCAGCAACGAAGGGCATGCAGATGTAATGATCTCTTCTTCTTCTTCTTCTTCTTCTTCTTCTTCTTGTTTTTGTTTTTTTGTTTTATTTTTGGAGAAAAAAAAAATTGATGTTGATAGGACGGGCAGAGATGTGATGTTCTTAATAAAGAAGGATAAGAGCAAAAAGGAAAAGGGAACAGTCCCTTCGATGGGGTGAAAAACAAAGCAAGGCATGTGATGTAACAAATGATGTCTCCAATTTCATATCTTCAACTTCCTATAAAAAGATAATATGGCATAGAGAACTCAGTGTAAAGTTAAAGAGTGGTGGCCATTTCACAAAACATTATTAAATTTGAATCATTAGTTCATGCCACCCTCATTTGCCTAAACAAGGAATCACATGCCACCTCTTCTCCCTGTGTTCTCAATAAAATGCAAACTTTTTCCAATTTCACATCTGTTCAAGTTCCTTCTCTCTCTATTCAATATTTTCCATTTTCCATGGGCTCCAAGATGAATATCAGTAAATAACCAAAACAAAAAAAAAAAAAAGAAACTATAAGTTGTTTCATTCTATTTCTAGAAAACAAAGGAAAATACAAATAAGGTTTCTCTGGATTATTGGGTTGAGAATCCACTTGTGATTTTGGCACAAGTTCAATCCCGCAGCGACAGCACAGCTATCTTCAGCTTATGCTGCATCAAAGTAGTACTTATCTCTGACTATGTTCCTAATTTTAAACTAGCTATTCACCTGTATTCTACCGCAAGTATAGACAGTATTTAATGTCTCCAGAAAAGCATCCAGCCGACAATGACGATAAGGTGATTGGAATTCGCTAATAACTAATGCTCAATTTGCATTGATCCCAGAAGTCCCATTAAGTAATCTATGGTGTTCATCTTTGCTCTTCCTATACTTTTCTTGGGTGCTCAAAGGTAGTAGAGGCTGTGATGAGGATGCAGTGGATCGTTCAGGCAATTCTGAAACGAATATAAGTTAGCCTTTTACAAACATTGTCCGGAATGAAACTTCTAACTAGTTCCAAACAAGTATACTGAAAACTCAGAGATATTAGAACATCTGAATGCACAGAAGTGCATATTAAAAAATCCACCTGCCTTTAGAAAGAGATGATGCTCTTCAAACCATTTTCAAGCATACGTCATGAAATGAAATAAGAAAAACTGATATTGTTGTGAATACTGACCAGGCAGTTTTTTGTCCACAAAAAAAGCTATCAAATTTACAGTATACCTGTAACAAGTAAACAATTCGAGAACCATTAGTAAGAGCAATATTTTATATGGAGTTCTAATTGATTAGCAGATAAGGACCCTGCTTTTACCATGCAACAACAATGTCAACTGCGTAGTGTTTTCGAGATGCTATAATCAGGAGGCTCTGAATCAGCGCAAGCAACCAAGCAAACTGATTGATGTACCTGCAATAATATCACATGATATCAAGCTAAAAGTTTGGACTAACAAAACCAATAAACCTGATATAAAACAGCAAAACTTTTCTGCGAGGCATTAACACCAGAAATTTGTGCAATAATTGATATAACCCGAGACATCAAAGTTCATAGCACGCAATGACTAAGATGTATTACCTTTTTGTACCATATTTGTAATATGTACGCACAAAAATCAAGGTGAAAATCATGTGGGAAGAAAAAATCAAATCACCACAACCATAAATTAATCCACTGGGAACTGCACGTTAATATGAAGATGAGCATCACAGAGTTGATTAACCAATTAAAAGAGCCGAAACAGGGAATAGTTTAACATTATAGGACTAACAATTGATAAAGAGCACATCAAGTGCATTCTCTGGACGGGGAAGTCTAGCAAATTTTGATCCCTGAAAGAGAGAATTTTACATGTTTGTTAATAGTTTCTTTGACAGCAACTTATGGAAAAAATGGTTTAGACAATTCCACATAGAACACTTTGGATAAAGTACATCAAACTGACAACAAAATAGGCAAATCATCTTGAAGATTACCTCACGACAATGATAATTTGGATCAGGTAGCTGAGTTGAATAGAATGTAATTATCCGAAGTATTTGGGAAATCTAAAAATACAAAATATGCCTAAAGAAATTTTCAGATAAATGTATCAGGATAATAACAAAATTTTCAGCATTATCCTAACTGCTGCAATATATATATATATATATATATATATATGTATATATGTGTGTGTGTGTGTGTGTGTGTGTGTGTCGATAATGAACAAGTAAGAAGCAACAATAAGAAAGGTAATGATTTCATGGAAAAAATAAAGGTCTCTTGGCACAATAATGTACAATTATGAAGCAACAGCAAGAATGGTAATGATTTCATTAATGAAATAATAATGCCAAGATTAAGATAACAACTTCTTCAGTCAAATATCCAACTACTACTCTTAGTTGAGTACTTTGCAAAAAATAAATAAATATTGTATCAAGCAAGTCTATTGAAGCAAGAAATGTGGACCCATCAATCTGGTCCCACCTCATGCATATGTTTGAATCAATTGGGAAAATCTAAAGTATGACAAAAATAAATGTTATAACCGATAAGCTAATAAAACCAAGACTGTAATCTATACTTACAACTAGATAAATAAACACCCTGCACCATATCAAAACTGTATGTATCCTTTTGCTCTGGAAAAGGAATGGGTGAAGAGTCCACTGCAGCAGCATCAAAACATATCGAACCAATAAAAAACTAAGTTTTATATAAGCATCCTGCAATGTTCAGGTTTAATGAACTTCACAAATGAAAGAATAACAAAGTTAATATTGATTATAATGCAATTTAAAGTAATTAAGAAAAAGGCAACGTAAAACCTACCAAAACAAAGGAACCAAACATGAAGCTAAATACGGTCTCACTGATATAAGATTTATCTTGACCAAGTTCCTAAAATCACATAAAAATAACGGAAACAATAATTGTTATAATTTCAACACCACAGAAGTCATAATGACACCAGACCGACCAGAGGTGGTACCTACAGGAAGAAGAAGGTATCCAGAATCCTGCAGCAGTGGTCCTGGCCGATGTATGTAATGAACTCCATGAGCAGCCAATCCATGAATGTACTGAAAATGAAAGAAGCTTATACAATAAGAATTGCTTTCTAAAACATGTTTATTGATGTTTTCAAAGTCATGACCAACAACATATTTCAAGGAACAGAAAAGAAGGTTCATGTTAAAATTTGAGCTAATACAATCTCAAACTAAAATATGGTGAAAATCATGTACATTTGAGACAACTTTCAAGAAAACCATTTCCAAATAACTGTTGAGAATCAAGTTTTAAATCGAGAAACTACAAGTTGTCTTGAAAAAAAAAAAAAGCTCTAAATTTCCATGATTATTCTTAATTGTCATATTCAAGTGGTTTTGTTTCTTTAAAAAAATAAAATTCACTTCAAGCTCATTATATTACGCCAAATCCAGTCATAACAAAGTACCTAATAAGCAACCCTTAAAAAATTGAAAGAACAACACTTCACTCTAACCATTTAAAGAAACTAATAAAAATTTTAAATCCAAAAAAAAAAAAAAAACCTGGAAGATAAGTCCAGCTAGAATAATCTTCCAGTTTTCTGCAAGAAGCGAAACCTCTACAGTCATTTCTGCACATATCTTCCTCCATAGCTTCACATGACAACAATGAAATTAACAAAAATAAGGAAAGGCTCCTCCGGGAAAATAAAAAAACGCAGATAAAGAGAAACCTTAGGAGCCACAAGATGAACGTAAACCAGCATTGCAGAATCCAAGCTTCAGGTATGACTTCGACTTCAATCAAAACGAAAACATAAAATTCAAAAAACAATGCTTCATCGAATTTATATTATCTTGTCTCCGGGAAAACCGCTAAAAGTACGAATTCAAATTCCACTAGGATATCGAAATAGAATCCTTTTGCATGATAATAATTTAACAACGCGATCAAGGATGAGAACAAATGAAATACGGAGAGATTCGGTACGGTTTAAGTTAAAAGCAAACGTGGCTTTTGTGTTCGTTAAGGAGGCGGTTGAAAACACAACTTCAAAAATCTCGAATGATTCTTAAGTATTCATATTATATACCCAGAATAAGACAAGTATTTTTCGATGATAGGATATCCACCGTTAGATTGATTATATGATTACCATGCTTTAATCCTTTTGCGGTTTTCTGTGCCTGTTAATGGGCGTCTTCAGGGAAATCTATGGCCCATGGCCTTCCAGCCTCTATTTCACTTCACTTCACTTCTAATCTCCTTCCCCTTTTCTCTAGAGTCAATTTAAAGAAAAAGCTGTATCTTTTCGGGGTGAATTTGATGTGAGATTGGTTCGAGACAAAATGCAATTCGAATTGAATCCACCTCTAATACCATTAACATTTTCCAGTAGACAAGTAATATTCCATTATGTACTTAATTCTGGGCATTGTACAAAGCAGACAAGACAGCTTTGACAGTTGAAATCTGCACCCAGAATATTCTCAACATTAAAGAGGAATTACTGAATGCATAATCTCTCTCATTAATACTATCCACGCTTGCAATAATGAAGAACAAAGCTCAAATTGCTTCTGCTGTCAAAACTAGTACAATCTATGATAATCCCAAGCTTTGTAGTTTATCTTTTCCCACTACTATAGAGGACTTTGAGGATCTGGTGCGTATTTTCACTATAGTTCATCAAAGATTTTATTCTATAGAAGTTTCATCGTCTGCTCTGGCAGCAACTGGTATCAGACAAGATGTATCTGCACCTCCTGTCCATAATTACAACATTACTTTTCATGTGCAAGTCGAAACTAGACCCGCGCGACTGGAGAATGGGTGGATATGAGTGATATCTTGCAGGAACCTCTCCTCAGTTTCGATCAGAAACCCTGGTTCCATCATTTTGTACTTACACAGTTTCTCCATAAGTTTTTTGTTTAAAAAAAGTTTCTTGATTCAGAAAACTCACTTGGTTTTCTACTATCTAAAACTGCTATACAGATGGAGAATGCTTGTATAAGTGTTAGTGATGAATTGAACTCGACTGAATAGATACCTTCCTTACATGGCGCCAAGCCAAAGAAAGGATGCTTTTCTTGTCCTCCCTGATAATAGGCATTGAAGGAAAAAGGCTTGCCAATCAATAATGACCTCAATAATGGATTTAAACTTAATTTAGTTTGAGATTTAAAAAATGAATTACCTCAGAGAATAGCTCGAACCGATGCTCTGAGGAACAAGCACTGGATGAACCTGCTTTCTTTATGAGTTGATTCCAGTTGGAAAGAATCTTAAATTTGCAACCCAAGTCCCAACCTCCACAGTCACATGATCCACCTGTTTTCCAGCGTTGGATCAGTGATGAAGGCTCTCCTTTTCTAGGTAATGTATGAACACCACTTGGAAGAATGACAGTAGCACTGATGTCTTGGCAACCTACATAAGACCAATTCTGAACTTTTTTCCCAGAATCAAAGTCAAGCGTCACTTCTGGAAACTGCTCTTTTAATCCCACTTCTGGAAGATCTTCCTGCATACTGCCCTGATTCCCATTTATGGGTAACCTTCTACTGAATATTAATGGGATCTTGACAACAATGGCAGCAAGCTCATTGTTTGGCTCAAAATCTGACGTTTGCTGATCAGTCTGGCTAAAATCCACCGAGGATAGAACAAACTCTCTCACATTAAACTGATTCACATTGTTCTCTGTAGTCAACTTAGAAAAATGAGATCCACAAACATTCATCTGGGCAACAACATTAGGGATGAAATCATGACTTTGGCCTTTGCCTCCCTGATTTAGCCACCTCCCAATTTTCTTTTTCACTTCTTGGATGGTGAAGAATGTGTAGCAGCAACTGTAGTCCTTTCCTGAAGTACTCAACATCTTCATTGTAGCAGCAAGAATATCACGTTCATTATCAACCGCAAATGTAAACAGAGGCTGGCCATTCTTAACTGCAACACGCAAAAGAGCTTGAACAGCTCGTGATCCATGCTGATTCTCCCGCGATGAATCATTGACATTGATTGCTCTGCATTTGGCCATATCAGCTTTAATTCTTCCTGATAGTGCGGCTGCAGAAGAAGAAGAATATGGTTGCTCATCAGAATATTTGGCGGCCCTCTCTTTAGATATCGAGCCTTTTGGTAATGGGTCCTCAATATTATGACAGTTTGCTGCCTTTGGCTTCAGTATTGGATCCAGTAACCTTTTCAATGGGCTTGACCTGGCTCTGTTTGTGGAATTAATTTGATCACCACTAGTATCGAGACCAGAAGCAACCACTGCCTTCTCCGAACCAGAATGGAGAGAAAAAATTGTAGAGTTTGACTTTTGTAAAGCAGAAGCCTCTTTGGAGCTGGAATTTTTGCTTATCTTACCCATACTGAAGCTCAAGCGGCGAAAAGGTGAAGTGCTTCTTACTTTTTCAGGTGCTACCTTATTCAATTTCAGATCCAATCCTACAGAAGGAACACTTGAGGTGCTCTTGTTGATTGTTACAGTTGATTTCCTGTCTTCCAGATTTCTGTCTCCAGACCAACACACTGTTTCTGCTGCAGATGGTGCTTGATGAGATCTTTCAGATGAGAAGTTGCCAATCTTTCCATCTGTGGAGTTAGGCCGTTTCATCTGTAAGTGTTCATTGAGACCAGCTTTACAAGGCACTGGACTTGAATGTGGGAAGTCAGGAACAAGTTCAACGTCTTTAGGTCTTCCAGAAAAGCTCCTTCGTCTATCTTCTGCTGGTCTTTGACCTATCATTGTTATCATATTAGAAAGATTGGATACCCTGGAAAGATCATTTTTGGGATGATCTCTTGACAAGAGAAGAACAACAGGTTTTTGTTTTCCAAGAACATCTTGTTCAACAACATCTCGATTTCTTTCATGCAGCCCCTCTGCTTTCTTCATAAACTTATCATCTTGAGTCTTCATTTTCAGTTTTGTGGATGATGCTACCTGATCTTTCAACCCATTTGCCAAAGTTCCACTTTCTCGATCAATTTCAGGATCTGAATCTTTCTTCCTGCACTTCTCTAGGATATCTACATTGTTTTTTCCAAAAGGTTTCTGTGTACCGATAAAGTTTCCCTGCACATTTAAGCTATCACTCTGGGAATCTATGATATCAGGGCATCTTTGAACACGATCTGCAACAGATTTGACTGCTTGAGAATAGCTGTCCATGGGTGATGACATCAAATGAAATTGCAGCGACAAACGTCGTGTCTTTTGACTAGGAGAGGAGATGTAACCACTGCTAGAACAGGAAGAAGATGCATCTGTTGAGAAGGATGAGGAAAAATTACTCCCGGATATTGATGACCTGCCACCCTTGTGAAGCATCTGTTTATGGCTACACTGCCATTTTTCTAGACGACCCCAGTCAAGGACACCAACATTTAAAACTTTCTCCTGGGGATTTTTCCCCTTCTCCAGATAACTTGGTACACTTGACATATATTTAACAAGCTCATCTACTTGATTTCCCTTTCTATCTATCCATTGCTTTTGGAGGTTTCCTGAAGACTTAGGGGAGAAACCTTTCACATTTTTTGTAACTTCATGATGGAGATCAGCATATGACAAATTATGCCTTTCCCGTTTGAACCTGTCTGGGAGATCTTTCTTTTGGTTTGCTTGGGGCAATTTAATCTTATCAGAAGTTCCCATTGGCAGCTGATCTCTAGAATTCTTTTTGAGCTCTAAACGATATTCCATAGACTGGATAGGTTCCGACCCCAGCTGCATCTCAGTCGGTGACCACTGATTCAGATACTCTAGCAAATTAACTGTTTCAAAATTCTGCAAAAAGCTTGCACTGAGACAAGTCCTAGTGTCCTTTCACAGTTGCAGGCCTTGAATGTTCACATAGATGGAGTCAACTCTGCAGATAAGCATATTGAAAAAATAACATCAAAATCTGCTTTAACTTTACAGCTTTATAAGAATATTGAAGCAATGCTTTCACCAAAATTAGATGTTATGCACCCATTCAGGGACTAAATTTACAATGATGCTTTAAACAAGCAGCAAGTATTACCCTAACAATAGACAGTTTCGTCCACAACTTCAACCAAATTTGTTCCAAGGAGTCCAACTTGGAGAAAAAGATCAACACATTCCTCCAATCTCCTAGCACTTGATATTTCCTCACCACCTAGACCGATAGTTTCTGCTACCAGATTGCACAGCTGTAGATCACTGAATTGATGTGCATTCTTTTTTTGTTCAATTCCATAAAAAAGCTGAATGATCATCAAGATACCTTCTAACCAATACTATGTTGATTCAAAACTAGATATGGTCCCCCCTACCGAATATTTTTAAAAATCTTGTGGTCACAATTTGTTCTTATGCTCTGAATATGTACTTCTTTCTTCTTCAATTTCATAACATGACAATTTTGCAACTACAACTTACAGCTTGCACTGTCAATAATTCAAAAATGGGTGCAAGTAGACACTATAAAGAATGAACAAAGAAGAAATATAACCAAAAAACAAGTAGTGGTCCTTGAACCGCACGATAATGAAAATATTCAGATAAGGTGGAATGAGCCGCCGAAATCAAAGCCAGAGGACAAAGACCCCTATCACTTGAAATTTGAAAACAAGAGGAAATCGATTTTCAAACTTAGAAACATTTGGACCTTGTTTGGTCACTAAAAAAAAAGGCTTGATTCAAGCACTTTCTTTTTACACAACCATACTGTTTCAAATAAATGAAAAAAAAAACTGAAACAAAGAACGAAAGAGAAAAGAAAAGAGAAATTTCAAAATAAAGCTAGCACTCTTCTTTTCACATAACCACACTGTTTCCAATTGCTTGAAACTGATTCAGAAGTAATAAAATAATAAATTTATCCAAATTAAAGAAAAAATTAGTAAACAAAATTTTGCAGCAAACCAATCAGAAAACTTTCTTAAAATCTCTCTCACCACAGTCTACCAATGAAAGCTTCATAAATTAAAAGAAAACTCGTACCAGAGTCAGCTTATGAAACGAAGAGCCGAAAAACGCCGTTAACAGAACCTCCGCCGTCGCTGAGCAGAGAAAATACGCGTCGGTGCACCAAAACTCAAACAGAGAGATCAGAACACAAAGCAAAGTGTTATCAATCAGCAAAAGAAAGAAACCAGGGGCAACCTCCTAACTATTTCCTTCTCCAAAAGCCAAACAAAAGGTTTTCGGGAGAGCGTTTCTCTGGCTGCCGCAGCTTACTCGGTTTCTTTAGTAGTGTAGTTCTTTTTTTTTTTTTTTTTTCACAGTAGACGCTTGGTCAAAGAAGAGAATTTGTCAAGTGTTGAGAGAGGGAGGAAGAAAGAGAGATGGAAAGATCGTTGTCATCGGACGGCTGATATAAAGACCGGTTACTCAGCGGGTCACATCACAGTAAAGCTAGACTGGCATTTTCCTGGACCCCACTATTTATTTGTCCTCAGAACTGGCTTTTCATTCCTCGAACATTTGTTTAATGTCCAGAAGGAGACCTCTGAAGTCATCACCTTAAAACCCTTCATATTTTAGAAACATTGCAAAAGAGCCTCTTAAACTTAAAGTGCAAAATCCAGTCGCCTCTTTGTAAAATTCTAGAAGTTTAGGGGTTTGGGAAACTCAGTGAAAATTTTGATCGTGTGGAGAGGGTCAAGTTGAGAAGTTGACGTGAAGAGAAGCTGCCGTTTTATCTTTCCCTTGATTGATCCAACGGTTCAGATTAATTTTAATTGTTTGTATTATGATTGGATCATTCTCTGATTAAGTGACACATGGCAGACGCGAAATTGATGGAATGGGAGCGCGTCAAAGAAATGAAGATACCTCGGCTCCTGAAAGGATTACTTTTTAAGTCCAAAAGAGAATGGGATGATAAAAGAGGTGAAAGGAGGAAAGCAATAAAAAAAAAGGCTTTAATCCATGCTTTATTATCATGACTGTTAGATCCAAGAGGGAATAATTCAATGCACCCTATGTTTACAAATATTAAATAAAGCAAGATATTTTATGTTATAATTAATCACAAAAATAGTAAATTATCTATAAGTTTCCACCCTTTTTTAATTTCTTAAATTACGAACTGGGGTCCAAATAATCTTTTAGAATTGGAGGGGGAAAAAGTTTTTCACCAAACCTTAGGGATAGCAAAGGAAATAATTAATTTGCGACTAAATGCAGCGCGGGGATGATATAAAAATGTGAGCCTTGTGGCCCCTTGGCTTGAAAGAGCGTCACCAATTATTTATTAAGTGCGACAAAGTCGCAGCCTCACATCGCATTTAATTGTCATATCTTATGATGTTTATTTGGCCAAAGGACAATTTCCCACCTATTTTGAGGCGTGGACAAAGTCCCACCCGCTTAAGTTTAAAAACTCAATCTCCCACTCATAATCTAATTTTTTATAATTTTTCTATTGAAATGATTAAACTACCTTTTTAAAAATTAAAAATTTATAAAATAATTTTTAAATTTAAATATTTTCAAAAAATTAAAAAATATTAAAAAATATTTATAAAAATTTTAAATTTAAAAATTCAGCGGCCCTACGAATGCAGAAGCGCAGAAGCCTTGATTGGTAGCTATATAATAGAGCAGAGGTAGCCATTTTCGGCCACACAGTTTCGAGGGAGGCAGTCAGCCTCCTCTTTTACGATTGGAGGTGGCCAAATCGGCCGCCTCGAGTTTGGAGGGAAGCTGACAGGATAGATTACAGGAGGAGCGAGAAGCGGTAAAGGCGGCCTTGCCCAGCCCCATGGCGCTTTTAGAGCCTTTATTTACGGCCTCGCCAAGGTGGAAGGCCAGATTCAGCCGCCTCCCTTGAGGGGAGGCCGAATCCCAGCCTCCCGTGGGAGCAGTGAGTGATAGCATGCAGGATTTCTATTACTTATAGGTAGCATTACGCCCTGCAATCGCATTTGGCAGCCCGGTAGGTACATTTGAGTACACCCAATTTAAAATTTTTATAAATATTTTTAAAATATTTTTAATATTTATATTTGTATAAAATTTATTTTATTAATTTATTAAATTTTAATATCAAAAAGACAAAAATACCCCTGATTATTACTGTATATTTATTTTTTTAATAAAAAAAATTAGGGTAGGAAACTGTATTTTTAAACTTAAGTAGGTGGGACTTTGTCCCCGCCTCAAACTATAGGTGGTAAAATGTCCTTTGGCCTGTTTATTTGCATCAAAGCAACTTTCGACCGCCCTGACGGGACGGTACGTATAAAAAAAGACAAACCATTGCAATTGGGAAATTGACAGAAAGAAAGAGGGGAGGGAGTGTAGATGGCAAGAAGTAGCTCCACCAGGATTGTGAGTAATGATATTTGAATATATGGGCATCATATTGTCATATGTTTTTTCATAGGGATAATGATGCATGGAAAAGATTTCCATTGTCTCATAATAAGAAGTCTTGAGATCCACTGAAGACTATATAACGATGCACACATGATCATGTGGAAACCATCATCACTTGGAGTATCATTTATGATTGAACATAAATTTATATAAAGGCCAAAGCAGTAATGCCCACCCATGGTTTTGTTAAACGAACAAAATTTTATCCAAAAAAATTTAAAAAATTAAATAACTATCTTTTTTTTTATTTTTTAAATATTTTAAAATAATTAAATAATTTTTTTTAAAAATAATATTAATATTAAAAAGTTTAAAACATTCACCACTCCTAATAGTGACCATTGATAATATAACCAAATAATTAAAAACGATCATCAATAATAAAATCAAGTAGTAAAAATAGTCATCTAATTTTAGGTGTGACCATATCTAGCTATCCCATTTAGTATTGACGGTCTTATTTTGGATAAAAATACTAGATTTGATTATTTCTATCAATAAAAATGATTAAAAAATATCAGATTATAATCATAGTTATTGCTTTTTTTATTTTTTAATATTTTATATTTAAATATTATTTTATAATTTTATTACAAATTTAATTACTTCAATAATATTATTTTAGTTATTTTATAAAAAATAAAAAAATAAAAAAACTAAAGTGTGACTGTTTGGAATTTAAAAAACGTAAGGGATGGGAATTTCCTTGAATGAAATCTTAGGTGGGAACAAATCCTTTGGCCAATATAAATTTATATAAATCACCGACTGAGTCAGCCCCATATGTTTCAATTTTCGAGACACCACCCTAATATCTCTCTCAACCCTAAAAAGCCGTAGCATTGGGAGAATGAGCAGTGAGCGGTGATATATATATATTTGTAGCTCCAATGTCGAGTACGGATAAATCAGGTTGAGTTTGTGCCTCTGTGTGCGTAGCAGGGAGTTTGAAGGTCAATATTCTGATGGCTCATTTATCCAGGAGAAAGGCTCATTACGGGAGAAAAAAGGTCAATCGTTTCACATTCACTCTGGCATCAGAAAACTGAACACCCCATGACGAGAAGTTAAAAGTGTTTAACTTGTGTGGGCGAATACAGTTCTCACATGTGGATTGGCCAACGAAAAAGATTATTTATGTCAGAACTTATTGTATGATTAAATATTATATAGGCTTATATTTGACATTACATTGCATCTGCAATACCCCCCCCTGCCATCACCACATGTGATCTTGTGTCTGCACACTGCTCAGCTCGTCATGTCAATGACACTAGCTTCCTTCCCATGCCCATTTCCACGTTTTCTTTCGTCTCTTTTTGTAATTCCTTTATCTAATATTTTTTTAAAATACTGTTATACCTTTATCTAGCATGGAAGATGGGGGCTAGAAATCACTTTCATTTGGGGATAAGATGACAATGGGCCGGCCATTCACGGGTTGGGAAGGGAAGCTGTCTCCATTTTCCAACCCGTTCTTCAAATTATTCAAGCAGAGGACGTCCGATGGAAGATCGCGAGTCCATGCACGCGTCATACGGGAAGTTTATGTGTACTCCCCAAGCCTATTGAAAACAAACAACTTTTATTATCATTTGAAGATAGGTAATTAATTTACTCTCCAAATCCACCCCATTTGCTCCGATGGACAGAGACATGTGTATGGGGTATTTTGCCATCCCCGCTCCCGTCCCCTTAAGCTCGTTGATGTTGTGTTAGACTTTGGGCTTTCTCTATGGTTCGAATCCGAAAGCCCAAAAGTGGAAATGTCTAATCCTGTTGTTATTGCCACCCATTAATTGTCCTTGCTCAACAAATAAATCAATAAAGCGTATAGTTTTGTTCTTTTAGATGTTATCTATGCAACAAATTTAACAAGTTTTGCGATATGCCGACTATTGTTTTGCTTGCCATCTTTCTATTAATAAACAGATGCTAATTTGATTCCAATTCTGTTTCATAAGAGTTGCAACAGAGAAAATCGCTCGGAAATAGGAGAGATGAAAAAACCTGAGCGTTGAAGAAGAATAGTGTTAGTTCCATGTCCATTCCAAGGCCACATCAATCCTATTCTTCAGCTAGGAACCATTCTTCATTCCAAGGGCTTCTCCATCACAGTTGCTCACACCCAATTCAAATTTCCTGATACTTCAAATCATCCTGATTTTATCTTCATGCTATTCTCAAAAGGCTCGTTGCACACTAGTAAAATCCCTGATAATTTTTTCGCTTTTATGTCTGATCTTAACTTAAACTGCAGAGTTCCACTCCAGGAAGTACTGAGCCGAATCATTGAAGAACAGAAGCAGCATGATAAGCTTCCCTGCGTAATTTATGACGGAATCATGTACTTTGCAGAAGCAGTGGCTTGCAATCTGAAGCTGCCAAGCATTATGTTACGAACTTCTAGTGCAACAGATTTACTAACTTACTATGCTTATCCTCGGCTTCAAGAAGAAGGTTATATTCCTTTCCAAGGTAATGGACTCGATCTTCTATTCTCAGACTTTAATTTAGGATTTCTGATTCCTGAGACTACGACTTTTTAATGCAGATTCTATGAATTTGGAATTAGTGCCGGGGCTGAATCCCCTCAGATTCAAAGATTTATGCATTTCCAATGTCAAAACTATACATGTCATGCTGCATCTAGTAGCTACGTCAGGAAACATAGGAACATCATCTGCTGTAATCTGTAATAGCATGGACTTCCTTGAACAATCTTCATTGTCACAACTGCAACAACAATGTCAAGTTCCAGTTTTCTTGATAGGCCCTATGCACAAGATGGCTCCAGCCTGCTCGAGTTGCTTATTGGAAGAGGACACAGCTGCATGACATGGCTTGACAAGCAAACCGAAAACTCAGTTATATATGTAAGTTTGGGAAGCGTAGTATCTGTGGATGAGAAAGAACTAGCAGAAATGGCTTGGGGCCTAGCCAATAGCAGACAACCTTTCTTGTGGGTAGTAAGACCTGATTCAGTTCATGGATCAAAATGTAGTGATTTATTCCCTTATGGCTTCAAAGAAGCTGTTGGAGAAGGAGGTTGCATAGTGAAATGGGCACCTCAAAAGAAAGTATTGACACATAGCGCGGTGGGAGGTTTTTGGAGTCATTGTGGTTGGAATTCAACGCTTGAAAGCATAAGTGAAGGGGTTCCAATGATTTGTAGGCCATCTTTCGGGGATCAAGGGATGAACGCGAGGTATGTTAGCCATGTCTGGAGAGTTGGGCTTGAATTGGAGAATGATTTGGAAAGAGTGGAGATAGAGAGAACTATAAATAGACTGATGGTGGGAAAAGGAGATGAAATGAGGCAGGGGGCACTGGATTTGAAAGCAAAAGCTCAACTTTGCACAAAAGAAGGCGGTTCCTCCTATGATTCCTTGAATAACTTAATGACCCTCATCATGTCAGTTTAATTAGATGGGTAATTTAATTTAATCCCAATATTAAAATTGATGAAGTGAAGTGAAGTGAGGAACATACAGAAGGTCGACAAGTTGTGTTTGAATAAAGTCCAGTAGTCTGTGAGATCGAGTCCTATGATCTAGAAATTTATTAAATTGGTCTTCAAAATCACTACAATTTTAAATATTCCTATTCCAATAGAAGTTATTAATTGAAGTGCCCTAGATTTTAAAATCAGATTTAAATTCAGAATTTGTATTGACCAAATTTTTACTCACAAATGTTTCAAAAACAATATGAATTTTATGTTAAAGAAATAAGGAGAGATTTTGTAGATACCAAGAAACAGATGTGACTCAAATTTCAAAATATCATTTTTTCTAGTAAAAAAATCAAAATTTATTTCATTTTTATCAAAGAGATTCAATTTTTATGTTTTTTTTATTAAATAAATCAAAATTTTACTATTTCTAATTGAATATGTCAAATTATTACCTAATTTATAATAATATTAAATAAAATAACATGATTTTTTTAATTAAAAACGTTAATATGATTATTTTAGTGCATTAAACTAGGCATTTTAAATAATTTTTGTATTGATTCTGGACATTTATAACTTATAAAATATTTAAATTATATATATTTTAAATTTCATTTTCACCAAAAAAAATCCAAAATAAACAAAACTTACTTGATAGAGATGTGAAACCCTAGCTTTGGGATACCATGAGATCGAAATAGTAGATTGTGGCAAGGATTCCGATATATAAAGGAAGAGGGCTAAATTTTGTTTTATTTTTTATTTCAATATTTGCTATTCTAAGTAGACTTTGTTTATTTTAGGTGAAACTTGTAAAATAAGTGAATTTAGCATTTTTATAGGTTGTAATAATACTTCAGGTCAACCTCAAAAGTGTTTACGTCATCAGTTTGGAATTAAAAAAATTCTCTCTTTTTGTATGATAGAATAGAAATTTAGTCTATTCAATAAAAAATTAAAAGATTTAATTCTTTAAAAAAAAAAAAAAAAGGAGATTGACATCTTCCCTACGAAAATAAAAATAGTTTGATATGTCCCAAATATGATCTCTTTGTTTTACACAGAACGTAAAACGAGACTATGGCATTTTGCATCGCATTTAGAAGGCAAGACAGTGTCTTCACCAAGGAAGCAAAGGAAACTCCTGCCGTCCATGAAGGCTCCATTAATGATGCTTAGTGTTTGTCTTTTTTAGATGGTGACGGTATCTATGCAACAGATCAAACATATGCTAATTGAACCATTCGGTGATGATATTTCTATTATGTCAGCTTGTCTATATAATAAACAGATGCTAAATTGACTCCAACTGTGTCACTTAAGATGCTAATGGGGAAATGATCTGGAAAGAGAGAAGAGAGAGTAAACTACTAAAAGACCGATGGTGGGAAAAGAAGGAGAGGAGATGCGGCGGAGGGCACTGGATTTTAAAGCAAAAGCTCAGCTTTGTATTAGAGAAGGCCGGTTATTGTTACAATTTCCTGAGTGAATTAACAGAGCTAATCTAGTCAGTTCGATTTTCCAGCTATTGTCTTGCTTTCCAGTGAGTTGTAGATAATTGTATGGCCTTAAAAATCCTATATATTTAAAACTTGTTATAAACTTAGTAATTTAGATGGTAATAATACGTAGCCTTCATTATTTATGCACAGTACAATTAACGAGGAATACTCAAACATTGGCTATGCACAAGGTTTTCAAGTTCTAGTGCAGGGATTGCACCCTTCCTGAAAGAAACTTTTTTTCGCCTTACAAAATCGTACAAATGGAGAGGCCGAGCTTGGCCTTCCTAAGCTGCTGCAACTTCACTGGTAGACGAGTTTGTCCGCTTGATACAAGAACCAGGAAGACATCTAACGAGACATAATTCAGTTGATTCATCTTCATTCTCATTCTCTTCCAGTGATCTCCCCATAGTTTCCCGAGTCAAGAAATACGTCACCGCCATTCCCAGAAAACAAACGCCACCCATAGTGATCAAACCTATTGTCATCCCTTTGGCTGTTGGGTTATCAGTATTCTTACCTTCTGTAATCCACAACAATCCGACCGACCCAAGTATGGCACCCAGCTTTCCTATGGCCCCTGAAATCCCATGACACGTTGATCTAAATCTAGCTGGAAAAAGTTCGGCTGGAACAATAAAAGTGGTAGTGTTGGGTCCAAAATTTGCGAAGAAAAACGTGAGGCAATAGAGGAACATAAAACTGAGATTTGTGCTTTTGTCCCAATGTTTCTTGTAAGGTATTCCAATTCCCAAATAAACCATGCCCATGAAGAAGAAACCAAGGAGTTGGATTCTGACTCTTCCAATGCGATCAATTAAATACACAGTGACAAAGTAACCTGGAATTGTTGAGCAGATTGCAACAATAGCTTGGACCTTAGCAACTCTGAAAGCTTCATCATAGGGGTTGGTCCCACCATCAACGTAGCGGTGGTAAATTTTGGATTGAAAGAGGCCACTACTGTAAAACACAATATCAACGAGGAACCACGAGGCGGAAGTAGCGAAGAGATCACGACCATGGAGGCGAATGAATTTCTTAGAGAAGAGAGAATAAGATGGTGGTCTTGGTTTTACTTCGACCTCTTCTGTAATTTGACTCATTGAAACCTGTAATACTTTCTCCATGTCTTTAGCAGCTTGCTGGACATTTTGTTCCACCAGAGCTGTATATCTGCATAAAACAAAACACCAGTCATACATAAATTCAATTTAAACGATAGAAATAAATAAAATGAAAGAGAAATAGAAGTATACCTCGCAGTTTCAGGCATCATCATACGCCAATAATAAGTCAAAGCAGCAGGAATTGATCCCAGCATCAGTATTAATCTCCATGCAACGTCGGCCGCAGCTGGTGTTGGATGAACTGAGGCATATGATGACGCTGGAGCAACCGTCGCAGTTGATGGTGCCGGACCTAAATTCGAGGCATATGCTTTCTCAAATATTTTACAAACCGCCATGGTGACAATTGAAGCCATTAAAATCCCAAAACCCTGCATGGAAAACACAGCGGCTATGAAGGCGCCGCGTGTCCTCTTGTTAGCAAACTCGGACATGATTGTTGCTGACAAGGGATAATCCCCACCGATGCCGATTCCCAACAAAAACCTGAAAAACACAAGACTTCCTATTACACACTCCTTTGATGTACAAATGGAGAAACCGCATTCAACAGAGCCGATCACCATCAGCATCAATGCAAGCCCATACAAACGCCGTCTCCCGCTTAGATCACCCATTCTACCGAAGAAGAGTTGACCAATGACAGTCCCCAAAAGAGCTGTACCCACTATGACAGTTGTAACAGTGTTAGGAATATTGAGCGCTTTTTCAGATTTGTCATCATCATAGTATATCCGAGAAAGCAGTATCATGATCGGAGGAATACAAAAAAGATCATAAGCGTCAGTGAAGAGTCCCATGCCGGCAATAATGATAGCTTTGAAGTGGTAGTACTGAGTTCTTGCAGCGTCAAGGGCAGAAAGTACCTTTAACGCCATTGATGATGAAAAAAACTGAAGCTGAGAAAGTTTGTTAGATTGATATTATAGTTAATGCTTTAATGGGTTTGTATATATATAAGATCTCCTTTGAAGTGATGGAATACAGGAAGTTTGACAAAGTCCCATGACGTTTTAATGCAGAAAGAATGACAGGTTTTGAGAATTGTATATTATAAGATTCCTTTGAGAATATCCGGATCAGCTGATTTCATCTTCATTTTCTTCTTCAATTATGGAATTTTATAAGATTACTTGCATAGCTAGAATTGTATGTGAGCTTCCATTTGGTGGTGGATAACGAGTGTTTTGAAGAGTTCGGCCTATGAGATTGAGATGTTCCATGCTGTGACAACCATATATTATTTTGCATTAAATGTGTCGTTCTACGTTATTTCAAAGCTAAGTTTCATACAAAGTAGGAACGTATTGCTTATTGGTGGATCGTTTTATCGATTGACTTTGTCGTCACCCTAGCAGAGGCTCCGATGGATGGATGGATCGGTGGTGCTTAATTCTGGAACAAAGTCCACCCTACATCTACCAATATTAGAATCTTCAACGAAACTTAACAATTCCTCTGACCGCATCTGTATAGATGCCAAATGGCAGACGCTATTCTATTTCTTTAGTTGCTATCTGGGGTTGTGATTCAGGAAGAAGGACGAAGAAGAAACCAGAAAGGCAAACTTTCTGTTACGCCATTAGTCACACTTTCTTGTTTCTGTCAAGCAAAAGGGGAAAAAGAAAATAAACAGTGGCCATTCCCACTCACCTTCACCGCATATCCCTCCCTCCCCTCCTTCCCTATCTGGATTTCAACTGTCTCGCATGCGTACTAGAAAGACAAAAGTAATCATCTTATCCTTTCCTTTTATTTTTTATAAATTTATTATATTACGTCACAGATAAATTTTCCGTTGAAGATATCAAGATTCCGTATTTCAACGGGCCCAACCACCTATTCCCACTAAACGTTTCGCTTAATAATAACCATAATTCACAAAAGTTCTAAAAAATCAAATAATCACCTTTCAACTATAATCACAGAAATATTTTTATTTTTTAAATTAAAATTAAAATATATTTTATAAAACTATTAAAATATAATTTTAAAATAAATTAATAAGATAATTTTAATAAATTAATAAAAATTTAAAAATAAAATAAATAATTAAACTATAATCATATTTACCAATAACAACATTAATGACAATGATCGATATAAACTTTTTTAGGTGGTAAAAAACAGTTATTTGATTTTATTAATGACCAGATCTGATTGCTATGATAGCAAAGACGAGTAGATCTAACCTTTTTACCATCGAAAAAGGCTGAAAAATGGTTGATGTTAAACATTCTGACCGTTTTCTGTTTTCTCTGATAGTAGAGAAGGTCAGATCTAGCGGTCGTCTCTTCCATCATGACGGTCAAATTCGATCATCAATAAAATCATGGGATCATTTTTGATTATGTGGTGAGATTTATATTAGCCACCATTGTTGACGATATTACCGGCGATGATGATTACTTTTTAATTATTTATTTTATTTTTGAAATGTTTAAAATTATTTTATTTTAAATTTGTTTTTACTATTTAATGTTAATATTATTAGATTTTATAAATGATATTTTAGTTTTTTTATAAAAAATAAAAAATATTTAACTTTTAAAACTTTTACGGCTAATAATTTATCATTAAACGAAAGCTTGAGTAACAATATCTCGATCAACCTATCTCAACGACAAAAAGCCACATAAATCGGCAGTGGCAGAGTTGTGTTTTCATATTTTCAGCGTAATTACGATTAATTATAGATAGAGTGAAATATTGAGTGTTGGTGGCATGGTCTCTGCTCCAATTAATTAATCGGCATCAGCTTCACAAAGTGGATCAGTGTACTGGGAAATTTATGATTTTATGTTTGATTTGAATTCAATTTAAATTTTTTAAATCAAAGTTAATAATAATTTTATTCAAATAAAAATAATTTGATTCAAATTTTACTTAAATCAATGTAGTTTGAGTTTATGATTTTTTGATAAAATAATATTATTTTAACAATTATTTAATATAATTAGAATTGAATAAGTCAAGGTCAAAATTGAATTATGCCAAATTCCTTTTAGTTTGAATTCAACTCAGTTTTAAAAATGAATCAACCTTTTTGTCTTGAATTTGACTTGAATTTACACTAATCAAGTTCAAAGTTCAAATTGAATTGAAGCAAAGCAATGTGTTTGGGATAGGATTAGGTGTCAGTCATCACATGGACTCCAAGAAACAAGCAATAGCAGCTCTGTCAATAGCTGAGGCAGAATATGTGGCTGCCACTACAACAACTTGTCAATGGATTAGGCTTAGGAGAATGTTGTGTGATTTGCAACAAAAGCAGAAAAAGGGAACTAAACTGTATTATGATAATAAACCGACAATGGCAATGTAAAAAAACTCTGGCATTTTATGAAAGAACAAAACATACTGAGTTAAAATTTCATTTCATTCGAGAATTAGTCATCAAAGGAGAAATAATTATAAAGTTATGTAATACCAAAGTTCAAGTTGCGGACGTCTTCACCAAAACAATATCAAGTCAAGAGGCATGCTTTTCTTAGGGACTTGCTTGGAGTAAATGATATTGGATCAAAGGAAGTGTTGGAGATATGACTCAAAATTTGTTACAGCAAAATTCTGCAGTATCTTCTCAAGATTAGTTATGTGTTAGCAAAATATTTATAGAAAATCTGCAATTATTTTTTGTTTTGCAATGCAATTCAATTCAATTCAATGAACACTTTCTTCACTTTCAAATATTTCTCTTGATCTGATACTGACATTGGTTCTCTTCTTAAAACCAAACAAGATTAAGCATAGCATTTATGTGGCCTTGGAGTGAACAGGGAGCCAGCACTAGCTGCCGAACTCCCTATCGTTGCTCTTCGATGTCTTTCTGAACATTTTGTCTGTTAACGAAAATGATAATCTTGATTAAATCAGCCTAATAGCCATTTTAGTTTACTGCAAGAAGCCTGACCAGATAATTTATAGGCAACCGTAATTGAAGTATATTTTTTTGAATTCCAAAGATCTTGACATGAGAACGTATCTTTCTTTCTCCTTTCTCAGGCGGACAAATTAATATTCGGCAACACATTAATTATTGTTGATCTGACGACTGCAAGCTCCAGTCTTTCCAAACCAAAACTTTGTAAGTTTTAGTAAAGAGGTCAAACTTCTACTATTTTTAATTGAAGATATTAAATTATTATTTAATTTATAATTAATATTAAATCAAAATAATATGATTTCTTTTATTAAAAACATTGATATGATTATTTAGGTGCATTAAAGTGGGGATTTTATATAATAACATGAACAATTTTTGCACTGATTGTGGACATTTATAACTTATAAAAACTTTAAATTATATATTTTTAAATTCATTTTTACAAAAAAAGAAGTCCAAAATAAACAAAACTTACTTGATAGAGATGTGAAACCCTAGCTTTGGGATACTATGAGATTGAAATAATTGATTGTGGCAAGGATTGAGATATAGAAAGGGGGCTAAATTTTATTTTATTTTTTATTCCAATATTTGCTATTCTAGCTAGATTTTGTTTATTTCGGGTGGAAATTATGGTTTTTATGAACATAAATTTAGAAAAATAAGTGAATTTAACATTTTTATAGGTTGTAAAAGTGTCTACATCATTATTTTTGGATTAAAAAAATTATATCTTTTTTTGTGTGATAGAATAGAAATTTACTCTATTCAATAAAAAATTGAAAGGTTTAATTTAAAAAAAAAAGGGGAAAAGGGAAGTTTGACATGTTCCCTGAGAAAACAAAAATAGTTTGATATGTCCCAAATATAATCTCTTTGTCTTTCGGAGAACTTAACACAAGACTATGACATTTTGCATCACATTTATAAGGCAAGACAACTTCTTCGCCAAGGAAGCAAAGGAACTCCTGCCGTCCATGAAGGCTTCATTAATTATGCAGTGTTTGTCTCTTTTAGATGGTGACATATGCTAATTGAACCATTCGGTGACGATATTTCTACTATGTCATCTTGTCTATATAATACAGTTGCTAAATTGACTCCAACTGTGTAAAATGCTAATTGGAAAATGATCTGGAAAGAGAGGAGAGAGAGAGAACTACTAAAAGACCGATGGTGGGAAAAGAAGGAGAGGAGATGGGGCGGAGGGCACTGGATTTTAAAGTAAAAGCTCAACTTTGTATTAGAGAAAGGCCGGTTATTCTTACATTTTCTTGAATGAATTAACGAGTTAATCGAGTCAGTTTGATTGCCTTGCTTACCAGTAAGCTGTAGATAATTGTATGGTCTTAAAATTCCTATATATATTTAAAACTTGTTAAACTTAGTGATTTAGATGGTAATAATACGTAGCCTTCATTATTTATGCACAGTACAATTTATACGTAATAATCAAACATTGGCTATGCGCAAGGTTTTCAAGTTCTAGTGTATGGATTGCACCCTTCCTAAAAGAAACTCTTACCCGCCTTACAAAATAGTACAAATGGAGAGGCCGAGCTTGGCCTTGCTAAGCGGCTGCAACTTCACTGATAGACGAGTTTGTCCGCGTGATACAAAAACCAGGAAGACATCTAGAGAGACATAATTCAGTTGATTCATCTTCTTTCTCATTCTCTTCCAGTGATCTCCCCATTGTTTCCCGAGTCAAGAAATACGTCACCGCCATTCCCAGAAAACAAACGCCACCCATAATGATCATTGCTACTGTCATCCCTTTGGCTTTTGGGTTGCCAGTTGTCTTATCTTCTTCTATAATCCACAACAATCCGACCGACCCAAGTATGGCACCCAGCTTTCCTATGGCCCCTGAAATTCCATGACACGTTGATCTAAATCTAGCTGGAAAAAGTTCGGCTGGAACAATAAAAGTGGTAGCGTTGGGTCCAAAGTTTGCAAAGAAAAAGGTGAGGCAATAGAGGAACATAAAACGGAGATCTGCTTTTTGGTTCCCGTGCTTTCTATAAGGTATTCCAATTCCCAAATAAACCATGCACATGAAGAAGAAACCAAGGAGTTGGATTCTAACTCTTCCAATGCGATCAATTAGATACACAGTGACAAAGTAACCTGGAATTGTTGAGCAGATTGCAACAATAGCTTGGACTCTAGCAACTCTGAAAGTTTCATCGAAGGGATTGGTCCCATCATCAAC
Source organism: Anacardium occidentale (assembly GCA_026122585.1). Taxonomy (NCBI): domain Eukaryota; kingdom Viridiplantae; phylum Streptophyta; class Magnoliopsida; order Sapindales; family Anacardiaceae; genus Anacardium; species Anacardium occidentale. The sequence continues at coordinate 804,466 of JAJEJH010000063.1, read as the reverse complement.
GTAGCTGTGGTAAATTTTGGATTGAAAGAGGGTATTACTGTAAAACACAATATCAACGAGGAACCACGAGGCGGAAGTAGCGAAGAGATCACGACCATGGAGGCGAATGAATTTCTTAGAGAAGAGATGATAAGATGGTGGTCTTGGTTTCACTTCGACCTCTTCTGTAATTTGACTCATTGAAACCTGTAATACTTTCTCCATGTCTTTAGCAGCTTGCAGGACATTTTGTTCTACCAGAGCTGTATATCTGCATAAAAGAAAACGCCAGCCATACATAAATTCAATTTAAATGATGGTAGAAATAAATAAAATGAAAGAGAAATAGAAGTATACCTCGCAGTTTCAGGCATCATCATACGCCAATAATAAGTCAAAGCAGCAGGAATTGATCCCAGCATCAGTATTAATCTCCATGCAACGTCGGCCCCAACTGAGGCATCTGATGACGCTGGAGCAACCGTCGCAGTTGATGGTGCCGGAGCTAAATTCGAGGCATATGCTTTCTCAAATATTTTACAAACCACCATGGTGACAATTGAACTCGCTAAAATCCCATAACCCTGCATGGAAAACACAGCGGCTATGAAGGCGCCGCGTGTCCTCTTGTTAGCAAACTCGGACATGATTGTTGCCGACAAGGGATAATCCCCACCGATGCCGATTCCCAACAAAAACCTGAAAAACACAAGACTTCCTATTACACACTCCTTTGATGTACAAATGGAGAAACCACATCCCATTGAGCCGATCACCATCAGCATCAATGCAAGACCATACATACGCCGTCTCCCGCTTAGATCACCCATTCTACCGAAGAAGAGTTGACCAATGACAGTCCCCAAAAGAGCTGTGCCCACGATGACAATTGAAACAGTTTTAGGAATATTGATCACTTTTTCAGATTCGTCATCATCATAGTATATCCGAGAAAGCAGTATCATGATCGGAGGGATACAAAAAAGATCATAAGCGTCGGTGAAGAGTCCCATGCCGGCAATAATGATAGCTTTGAAGTGGTAGTACTGGGTTTTTGCAGCGTCAAGGGCAGAAAGTACCTTTAACGCCATTGATGATGAAAAAACACTGAAGCAGAGAAAGTTTGTTAGTCTTGATAGTATAGTTAATGCTTTATTGGATTTGTATATATATAAGATTTCCTTTGAAGTGATGTACTACAGGAAGTGTTACAAAGTCCCATGTCGTTTTGATGCAGAAAGAATGACTAGTTTTGAGAATTATATATTATAAGATTCCATGGAGAATATCCGGATCAGCTGATTTCATCTTCATTTTCCTCTTCAATTATGCAATTTTATAAGATAATTTGTATACCTAGAATTGTGTGTGGGCTTCCATTTGACGGTGGATGGCGAGTATTTTGAATAGTTTGGACTATGAGATTGAGATGTTCCATGTGGTGACAACTATATTATTATTTATTAAATGTCGCTTCTTGTCGTTCTAGGTTGCTTCAAAAACTATGTTTCATAGAAAATACAAATGTATTGCTTATTGATGGACCGTTTTATCGATTGATGTTTGTCGTCTCTGATGGATGGATGGACGGATTGGTGATGCTTACTATTGAAACAAAGTCCCAAAAACCCTACATCTTCCGATATCGGAATCTTCAACGAAACTTAACAATACCCTTGACTGCATGCCAGATGGCAGACGCTATTCTATTTCTTAAGTTGCTATCTAGGGTTGTGATTCAGGAAGAAGACCAAAGAGGCAAACTTTCTGTTCAACCATTAGTTATGCTTTCTTGTTTCTACAAGGAAGAAGGACGAAGCAGAAACCAAAATGGAAAACTTTCTTGTGGTTTCAGCCATCTTCGACGGTAGAAACTATTAGATCTAATCGTTTTTATAAAATATTTAGTATTCAGATTTGGTCATCTCCATTAAATCTTTAACAGTCAGATCTAGTCTCATTTGCCATTAAAACAATTAAAATCATTTATCAATTCAATTAAATAATTACTTTCAATAATTTATTTAGATTTTCGAAAATCATAGTCGTCATTGATTATAACATTATTTTTTTATTATTATATTTATATTATATTATATTATATCAAATTTTATCTTAATATTAATATTATTTATTTTTTTAATAGAGGATTATTTCATCAGAAAATATTAATAAATTTTTTTAAAAAAACTGGTCAACGTGGTTAAGTTGTCTTTTAAAAGTTTTTTAGTAAAATTTTGGCCTTGATTTTGCCGTTGAAGATATGAAGATTCCGTATTTCAACAATGGCGAATTTTTATCAAAGAGAAAGCCACATAAATCGGCAGTGGCAGAGTTGTGTTTTCATATTTTCAGCGTAATTACCATTAATTATATATAGAGTGAAATATTGAGTGTTGGTGGCAAGGTCTCTGCGCCAATCAATTAATTGGCATCACCTTCACAAAGTGGATCAATGTACTGGGAAATTTATGATTTTAGTAGTGGAAATCAACCAAGTTGAGCCCGGGTACCTTTCGGATTCGAACTTGATTTGAATACAATTTGAATTTTTCAACTGAAAGTTAATAATAATTTGATTCAAATAAAAATAATTTAATTTAAGTTTCACTTAAATCAGTATAGTTTGAGTTCATGATTCTTTGATAAAATAATGTTCTTTTGATAATTGTTTAATATAATTTAAATTAAACAAGTCAAATTCAAGGTTAATTGTACTAAATTCTCTCTGGTTGGAATTTAACACAATTTAAAAAATGAACCATCCTTTTTTGTTTGAACTTGAGTTGAATTTAAGCTAACTAAATTTGATTTAAGTTGAACCAAAACAAATCAAGTTTTAAGTCTAGATTAATTCAGTTCCGAAAGAGCTCTAATTATGTGAGGCGTTGACATTTGAAAAAACATTAAAAGGGCCCGTGGGCCTAAAATTTCTTGTAGAAGCCCAAGTAATGACATCCAGAACAGTCTCTATTATTCCTGAGCTAAAAAGCCTAATTCTCGAACGATCTAGTAATGACGAAAGTACTAGAATGCCCTTGCCACTCATTTTAAATACCTTTTCCATCCTTCTCTACAAATTAACAATATTAAGAGGCCTTCGTAAATCAAAAGCGTCACTCAATTTCATCGGATGGCTTAAGAATGTCTCTGATTCCAAGAGGAAGCATCTTCGATCCATTCTCTCTTGAAGTTTGGGATCCTTCCAACGATTTTCCTTTCCCAGTCCCTTCTTCATCCTCTTCGCTCACCACTCATTTTCCTCAGGAAACCTCTGCTTTTGTCAACGCTCGTGTTGACTGGAAGGAAACTCCGGAAGCTCATGTGTTCAAGGCTGATCTTCCGGGCTAAAGAAGGAGGAAGTGAAGGTGGAGATTGAAGACGACAGGGTGCTTCAAATCAGCGGTCAGAGGAATATAGAGAAGGAAGACAAGAACAACACGTGGCGCCGTGTGGAACGTAGCAGCGACAAGTTCTCGAGGAGGTTTAGATTGTCGGATAATGCGAAGATGGATCAGGTTAAAGCTTCTATGGAGAATGGAGTTCTTACTGTTACTGTTCCTACAGTGGAGATGAAGAAAACCGATGTGAGGACCATCCAGATTTCTGGTTGAAATTAAAAGTGGCATACGTGTCTCTGTCCTGTGAATGCGTTTGGGTAATCGAGAATTGCGTATGAATAACATGTTTGTTATAACGTAGAATAATTTGATGTTTGTTTTTGTCTTGTGAAAGCTTAATCTGTTGTGAGTAAAACTTTCTTGAGTTTTAACTCCTCGTTAACCTTTGGCTGGCTTTTTGGTGTTAAGTCCTACGAAAAGGAAATATTAAAATCGGCAAAGATACATAATTCGAGCCCTTTGTCTCATACTTCCCTTTTTTGGCACCATCAGTTTTTTATGCAAGTTTTTCAGTCTCTTCCAATCATTTTCCAATTTCCCAGACATGGATAATGTACCTTTAAAACCCTCCCACAGGCCCGGTGTGCTTGTGTTAACCAAATAACTATGTAGCTTGCCTATATTTACCAGCAGTTTCTTTGAAACCGCTAGGGAACGAATCAGAGTACTCTGATTCGTGAATGAACCAGGACGTTCATGTCTTAAGCACCCCATAAGGAGTGGCTGTGTTTGCTGTTGGCTAGGTCTCAGGACATTTTAGTGACCTCTTGCTCGTCCTTGGACTATGCTCTCTAACCTTACATATGTAGGAGTGATGATTGTTCAAGGCATTCCATGGTATGCAAAATAATGGAAGTAGAGTATCACTTTACTGTAGGCTGCAATATGGCATCAAAATTTTTGAAACTGGCAATGGGCAGATCCAAGAAAAATGAGGGGATGTAGCTCAGGTACCAGGTCGCGTGTCATGTTGTCTGTTTCATCAGAAATCATTTTTTGATAAGCAGTGCCTTTTTTTATTACAGTTGATACAATAGATGGCTTGATCATCAAACACATAGGTGCAGCGGAATAAAAGCATAGTTTGTTAACAAATTGGCAGCACAGCCCGTGGATAGAACAATGCCTAAAAGTTTCAGAAAACGGATCACTTCTTCAGCAAACTACATGCATTGCTATTCATCATAAATGATGCAGGGGAGTTCTTCTAGGTGCTGTTTTTCCAATCATCCGAGTTAAATGATGGTTTAGGATAATTAAATTGGGTTTGCCTTGTGAGCGATTGCGATGGGAAACCCTTAGTGAAGGATGAAGCCGAGATTAAGCATAGCATTTATGTGGCCTTGGAGTGGACAGGGAATCAGCACCAGCTGCTGAACTCACAATCGTTGCACTTGGATGTCTCTCTGAATAATCCGTCTGTCAACGAAAATGATAGTGTTGATTAAATCAACCATAGAGTTTTACAACAAGAAACAATACAATATTAATATTGCAGTAACATAAAGAAATTTTTATTTTTATTTATAAGAATATGAAGCTATTACATTGTGCATTATTTTACCTCATTACGGATTCATGTTTCCTGTAAATACATACAACCCCGTATTATTAATTAATTATTTAACCAGAAATTTCAATGGCCTTGACATCAGGTTTCTTAACCTCCACTTTAGGAATGGTAACAGTAAGAACTCCATTCTCCATAGAAGCCTTAACCTCATCTATTTTCACATTCTCCGGCAGCCTGAACCTCCTTGAGAACTTCCCTGTAAGGGGGCGCCAGAGTGGAGTGTCGGTGCTTCGTCATCTGAGTATTTGGTGGTGACCAAAATCAAGAGTGAATGAGTGTCAAGCCAAGTTTCGAGAAGAGCCATGAGTCAAGCCAAAGCCATGAGGGCCAATCTGCCCAGCCAGTGTGCCAGTCTGTGAGCCAGCCTGTGTTGCGGGAGGCCGCGTGTGAAAAGCGGCACCTTGATCCGGGATGATCCGGGTCTTGAATATTTTTCTACACTGTGTAAATGTAATATGAGATGTATGATTGTAAAGAGAGATTTGTAAAATTCTCATGTATTGATTTTCTGGAGGGGGGGTGTGATTGCTCAAACGTGAGGAGCAGCTGAGTCTGCCACAGTGACAAAAGCTAATAAGCCTCTTTAAGGGGGAGTGACTACTCTCACCTGGGCACACCATGGCCAGAGGGCATGGGGCCTAGGGGGATGGGGTTGCTTGCTGCTGGGATGGCTTGGGCTTTGTTGCTTGGTGGATGCCCCCTTGTCCACCTTCAACGATGTACGTTTTCGAGATGAGATATTAATGAGATAAGTAGCCCGTTTTCTTACGATTGTCCCGATTTTCATATTTATGCTTTGAATGAGTTTTATTATGCTTGAGAATGGCATGTGATTCATTTATTGAGTATTATTCCTATTACTGTTGAGTATACGTGCTGCGATGTGTTGCGATATGTTGCGATAACCCACGTTGGCTAACCGTTATGTGCTGTATTCGTATTTTTCGCAGATATATGAGTTGAGTAAGGCTTACTTGCTTGGAGAAGTCCAAGTCAAGTGCCGCACGGTGTCGGTTTTGCGATGCTCAAAATCTGACCCCGTGACAGGTGGTATCAGAGCATGATCAAGAGACGTTGAGCTGTTCGTGAGAGCACTGGGCTGGCCTGTGATGCTTGCTGGTGCCTGAGATCTGACATGAGCTGTTTGTGGGCGTTCTGATGCTGGCTTGAATTGCTTGAGACGCACAGATGCTGGCTGAGGGCGCACAAATGCAGAGTTTCTGCTGAGGGTGCTGCCTACGTGCGTGCGTGCGGGGGAGCCGCGCTGATCGCGCGCGTACGTTGGGTGGTGCGAGCTGGTGGTGCGCGCACGTCTGAGGCGATGTGCTGCGTGTGCGCGCACCTGATCCGTAGCGAGAGGACTTGCGCGCGCACTTCGTCTGCGTGCGTGCGCATGCGAGCTGATC